>JAEIHY010019425.1:0-51622 GCA_018904565.1 Drosophila tsacasi
CATTTCCCAGAACGCCATGTGCTTTGGCAAAATTGAGCTTATCTCTTAAATCCGGAATAAACTTGTAAACCAGATCCAGGACTTCTATCGGAAGACTTAATATACCAGAACGGGATGACATTTTCTCTATCTCTGTAACAAGAAAATAAGGAATCGCCTTTGAAAGTTGCACAGTAGCTGATTCAGTTTTGCCCCAAAGCCCTTACTCGGCTGTGATTTAGCAAATTTCACATTAGAGCTGGAAAACTATCGATGTTACTACTATCGAGGTATCGAATTTTTACTTTTCTGAGCCACTATCGATGGTTTTCTGTCGCTGTCAATGGTGCTAGCTGAAACTAAAAGGGTAGACGCCATTGTTGACCTTCGACAATATATTAATTTGAAGCACCCGGATGAAAATATAGATCTACAATACTGGAAAGTAACTTGCACTAACTATTAGGAGAGGCATAAATAACGTTTTCTTTATTTCATCATAATGATTTTAATATACAACAAATAGTACCTACATTTTAATGTATGCCCGCCACATCTACGGAGTCTGACCGTATGTTCAGCAAGGCTGGATAATAATAATAAGTAACCGAAGGGTTGCCCTTAAAGCGAAGAATGATTATATATTTTTGCAAATAAATGCATGGGTTGAATCCTTTTTTCCCCTCTTTTCTTAGTCACGATACAAGTTTTTAATTTATTCAGCATTTTTTATTTCATTTCCATTGTTTCAATTTTGTGCTCTCCATAAGTGTTTCAATTGCTCGGGGAATACTCCTTCGGAAACAGTTCAGTATTGATGTGCAGCCGTGTTTCAAATAAAATTGCACCTTTCAACGATGCATCGATGGCATCGCGATGCCACAATCTATTTAAAGAAGTTCGATCTAATCAAATTTTACGCAGCATTGATCACCCTTTGCCTTGATTTAAATGGAAATTCTCACGTTATTTTGTGTGGAGAGGGAAGGTGTAGGGGATGTCGAAGTGATCGGAGTGGATCATTTTCACACGCCTCTATTTTTCATGCGTTCTGCATTCGCGCCTACTGCCAATTACATTCGTGCAACTGTCAGCCGTTCAATGACAATGACAGCCATCGGTTAAGCCCTCCCGCCACTTCCCTAACCATCGAGGCAACCGAGAGGTTTGCTCCACGATCGCTCAACGATTTTTACTTATTTTTGTGTACACTTCAATGTATCAGGTCTAGTCCTTGCACTTGCAGAAATATATAGGTTCATTTTTATACATATGTAAATAATTTTAAAATAAAATATTGATTTTACAAAATGTGAAAACGTTTTAGAAGTATTTATCAAAGTTGTTTAAAGTTTTTTAACCAAACTTGCCTAGTTAATAATCCAATATATTATATAATACAGAAAGGCTTTCCGAGAAAATATAAATATTTGCCTTTCTTTGAGCAAAGTTAAGTTTATTATTTACTTAGAGTTGTAAAAAATATATACAAATATCATCAAACTAAATTTTAATATAATAAGTTTAGTCTTTTAGATATTATTTGCTATTTTAAAATTAAAATATATGCCTATCTATCTAATCTTGATTAAAAGCTTAAATAACCTCGGAAAAAGTGTTCTCCATTTATCAGAATTATTGTTATTACAATAAAAAATAATAATAATAATAATCTTTATTAATTTAAATAATTCATAGTCTCTAATGAAACTACAAATCTTTCCGAATTGAAATAAATGCAAAATTTGCATTGCAAATCACTGATGAAACTACTTAAAGTATTTATATGTATTATATCTAATATTTTAATATAGATTCTTTTTGTGAAATATATAAATAATGAAGTGGTTAAATGGGTTTTCCCCAGTGTTGAACAATTGGAACCCAATCCATGCATATGCAACCATTATGCGAGGGAGATCAATTCCTCCTTGCGATTCCCTCAATCTGCATAGCCTGAGAGGCTGGAGGAGGGGGAGCAGGAGCCTGCACTGGTTATATCCTGGGCATGTAATGATCGTGGCTGCTGCCTTTGTGCCTCACGCAATTTGTGCGCTGAATAATGCATCCGAGAGCATCGCTATCAATTGCCTGACCCCTAATAACGAATTCGTGCCCAACTTAATTGCAGACATATTGATGAGGGGCCCAGGACAAGGGGATAATCCTCGGGACCCTTTTCCACTTTACAGAGCTCTGCATATATTGTGTTCGTTCGTTTTTTTTTTTGCCATTTGCGTGTCATTTTCTAAGTAGAATTGGCATTTCTTTTATCTCCGGCAAGATCAGATCAGATATCAGAAAAGGTCTAGGGCCAGGCAACAATTGAGAGTAAAAGTAAATGTTGTGTTGATCCATATCAACGATCCCCGACATCGTGATCACTTGTTTGTTCAAGTTCTTAGCAGGTTCATCGTCATCGAAATGTTTCTGGTTCGTTGAATTAACAAAATATGAAATCCTTTGTTTGCCTCGCCAACAGGTGGTGGATCGTCCTCGGTCCTCGGTCCTCGGTCCTCTTCCAGTGTGCTAATTGGATTAGGTATTGCTTAATGATCCCCTCGAGGATGTCGGGTGTTAATCACTTAAGCACTCCAGCTTGCCATATTCTGTGGTTCGGCGTTTAACAGCGCCGAAAAATGGAAAGTCTCTGAAATGGGTCAAGGAGGCTTTCTTTTTTCAATTCAAAATCATTTTTGTGGTTAAACAACTAGTAAATTTTAAAATTCTGTAGAAGAGTTAAAATTAAATTCATGTAAAGCTCTTTCTTTGGTTCTATGTAATTTTATAAGATTTATATTAGATATCTTTTTTATTTTATTCACATTTTCTTGAAGATATGTATTTTACTTTTCAATATTATGTTTTCTAGACTGTAAAATGGGTTAAAACTTTACTATATATTTATCCATTAATCAATTCTAATAATATTCAAAATAATCTCACTCTTCAGACAAACTGAAACCCTCAAGACCTCAGTTAAAGTATCCACATCGAGTACCCCACGATTTTAATGGCCGGAAGCCAGCCCAGACATTGTTTCTGTTCTCATAGATCAAAAGTCTAGAGTCACCCTCCAACTGAAAATCGATTAATATATATATATATATACATGATATTTGTACAATTTGTTAAGCAATTTAATTCTCACACATTGCTGATTTCTTCACATTTTCTTAAATAAACAAATCGAAGAAACCCTAGTGGGGGTGCGGCCCCTACTTCAAGACGTTCCCACCTCCCCCACAAGTGCTCAGAATGGCGTGAAAACGCTTGTAGTTGGTGGGCATTATTCTCATTTAACAATCGACTGCACATGACAGGGGTTTCCAAGACACAAAAATAATTAAAAAAAAGAAGAGCACATGAAACAAATTAATTTGCTATTGCCATGGATGGGTGATCAGGCGCAGGTTACTTTTTGGTATCTTTTTCCCCAATTTTAACCACAGAGTTTTATTTTTTCTTTTGGGTTTTGAGAAAATATGATTTAAGATGAGATTTTCTTGAATTTCTTGTCTGGAACTTAGCCACTCTCAATGGGTTTCCTGCCTTCGTCTTGCCTCATTGCACTCGATGGTCGAGCTTCGGTGATCAGTGAATTTATGCGAAACTACCTGAAGAACTTGTACCTTAAACACACTTACAATATAAGTCTTTTGCGTGGGAATTTCCACGTATTACTCTATGTTATTAATTAAGAAAACCGATCGAGTGGAACCAGAGACCAATTAAAGGGAAAAACATGTCTATGAATATAAATCAAAGTGTTGGAGTTTATTTTTGTTAATAAGTAGATTTAATATATTTTTAGTAGCTACGATCTGTAATAGTTTTGTTTAGTATTTTTATTTGAGAAAGCTTATTTTATATTTTTGGTTTATTTTAATATTAAAATATTGTATATGATTTATGTATATTTTATTTCAATTTATTTCTTGAGAGCCTGTTATTCTTGTCTAATCTTAACCGAGCTGGGCCTGTATTTACTTAAGATTTCTTTAAACTCCTATTTGATTTTCTTTGCTATATTTTTCGTATTGAATTTCACTGATACACGCACTTCAACATGTCATATTCATCACATTTTCGAAAAGATGTTTCTTTCTCATTTTTATGAATTTTTAACGGCACGGGAAAGGGGATCGGTGGGAGGAGGTGCACTTGAGAGGCAAAAAGTATTCCGGGAACGCACGTGTTGCCCAAGTGTTAAAAATGCATTTGTGGAAAATAAATCAGGACGGGAGTAGAGGGAGAAACAGCGGACATCGTCGTCACCCAAGTTGAAACTAATTTTATGCATGACTTTTTACACATTCCAGCAATCCAGCACATTTCCCCGGGCATAGTTTAGGACAGTTTTTACTTTTGTTTCACGACGACGACTGCCTGCATTCCTGCAGTGTTTTCCCTCAGCTGCATCGTTCTCCAGCATTTTATTTTGTTTTGAGTCGAGTGTGCAGCATTTTATGCACAGTTAAGTTAATCTGCCCTAAGCGTACTTAACAATCCGCCGGCATGTGTCATCCTCTCACTCTGGGCCAGGCGGGCATGTGACACATGAGACGCTGCCTGTTGCCTCCTGGCGGTGCTCCTCGGGGTCTCTTGGTCCGTGCCACCTAAAATAATACCCACTTGAGGCAGGCCATGGGCATTGGGCTCTGGCATCTGGATTCCGAAGCATTTGTGGGTTGCCGATTTGGCATATGTCGGGCAGCTAATCAATCCGTTGGTCCCGTCCACAGCAGGTGGCCCGAAAAATGCATCAATCTTAGAAAATTAGTTTTACTTTAGGCCAAGTTTTATTGTTTCAAGATGGGTTGATAGGTATGGGGTATGCTTTTTGTAGCATCTTTAATATTTAATATTAATTTTAACATTTTCTTTATGATATTTCTGAAGCTGGATACAATTTAACATTACAAAGTGTAGGAACAAACTTTGAGTTAATTTCAATAATTTAAATACTTTAGTTTTTAAATTATTTTATATTATATATTATAAATTTTTTGTAAAATTCTTATAATTTAAATATCTAACTTAACACCTCAAACTCTATTTTATATTGTAAATCCCTTGTACTAATCTTTTACATTTTAAATACCTAAGTTTCCCAGATCTGATTAGTATTACTCGTCATCTAAAATCCTTGTGCCATCCTTTTACTATCATCTGCCACCGTTTTTGTAATAAATCACCCCAGTAACATCGGGTTTAGCTACGAAAAGGCATTTCAATGCATCCCATCCACCTGATGACTGCCCGGGCATCCAACTAATGACACATAAATATTTATCAGTTGCCCCTAGACCCGGGCTGAAGTTATTACTGAAAAAGGGTTTCCTTGGCCAAAGCAAAAGCTTTGATCGTTCTTTTTTTGTTTGTGGTTTCTGTTCTGTATTTCTTTTATTTATTTTTTTTTTTTGTTCTTGTTGCTGTTGTCCGTTTGTCTTCTGTAATCTGGCTGAGCCGAGCTACTTGACTTACACACGCAGAACAGGAGGAGAACCAGTTTCGGGGCATTGAGTAATTACCGGGGAGGGAGTCGAAGTTGGAGTCCAGAGTGAACCTTTTGTCCAGCGAGTGAGGCTCTACACGGGAAATAATTAAATAAAATATATATATATAAATAATATATTTATTTCATAATAGATGTAAATAGTCTAAGGAATTTTAAAGGTTTTCTAGACAGCTTTTAAAATGCTTTAAAGTTTGAAATTAATTCCAGAAAACTTTGATTTTTAGCTTGATAATTAAGCCCTATAATATACTATTTTTACATATATTTCTATAAAAAAAACATACAAATTTCAAGCTTATTTTTTCCAGTGTCTCTCCAGCAATGTCTTTCGCTTAATTGCGTAAGGCAGGTGGCAGTGTCTGCCTTTCTGCCGACGAAGAGAATAAGACACGGTCACAGACAGGCCACTTTAAAGTTGTTCCCGTTGGTGATTAGTGACGGCTCTCCGGCCTCAGCTTCAGCTTCAGACTTCAGCTCACCCCCTTCTCCTTCGAGCTCCTTCTATACCACAGGTCGAGTGCTTTCCATTATGGCCAAGTGTCAAATTAAGTGCTCACATGATTAATATTTGTGGCCGGCACGGCATTGTTCCCATAGATCCGAACGAAATCCATTTTGGCTTCTGTCGTGGGCGAGTGCAATTTTCTCGCTGATTAACCGTGTCGTTTTCCTATTAACTTTTCATTATAAGCCGAAACAAATCAGCATTTATTCCTAGAGGTATTTTTTGAGCTAGCCATAAAGTCAATTGATGTATTTGGCTTCGGCAGACAAGTGTTTTACGATGTCCTGGAACGGATTAGTGGAGATCTTCAGAGGAAATTGACTGGCATAGCTGGGTGGTGAGTCAGTATTTGGGAAATAGTAGGTATATATTTACAGGTGAAAATAAGGGAAAAATGTCTTTTTATTAGTTACTCAATATAATATTAAATATTTTATACTTTTATAATATATAAAATTAATTTGTAATATTATTTGGCCTGCATTCTCCCGCTTCCCCTCATTTATGAGTAATTTCTGTGGCAAAACTTTCGTTTTTTCAGGTCAGTTAATTAATGCGATAATTAATCTTGCTGACTGTCCGACTGGGGATGACGCTCTCTGCGATTTTTATGGCTCGCAGGGCAACTGACTTTAAATCAGCTAACTGAGCTGTCAGAATTTTACAGTTCCTGTGTCTCGCGGAATTGGGTCAAAGCAAAAAAGGGAAATCAGGCGGTACGAAAAAATATGTCAGCATTTTTCTTTTATACATTCGAAACTAAATATGTAGGTGTTTTTAAATAATAATTATAATTATGTGTCTTCTTTTTAGATTTTCGTAAATTAAAGTACTATTAGGATTTAGTTCTTTAGCATCGTTAGCATGGATGCTAATGGTAATGTATAAATATCATTACATTCAGCTTTTAGTATTTCACATTTAGCATTTGGTACGGCACAATTATGTTCCACTCCATTGTTCCAATATGTTATTAAATTAAGATGAGAGAAATCAAGATTAAGTAACACCAGATACTACGGTCACTCTGCGATTGACCACGTGTAAAAGCACATTGTGAAAACTACACCAAACTAGATTTCTTTTGCGTAGACTTCCGGAAATCAGTGCTCTTTGTAATCTCTGTCCGGGAAAGTGTAAAATTACACCCAGCTACAATATATATTCCTTTTCACCCGAAAAAGTTTGAAAAGTAAGTAATTATTAACTGGGCAAAAAGAATCGTACTGAAATTAACGAGACCTGATCCCTATCCTGCTTAATCCTTAAAAATTGATATTTGTACTTTTTTATTTATAGCCGAAAAATGAATACATCAAGAAACATAACCGACCTTCCGCTGGAAGTTCTCAGTTTAATTTTTAAGGAGTTGCCGAGTCTAGCAGAGCGACTTTCTCTAGCTCAAGTTCATCCCCATTTAGGATTGGCATTCTCTTGCTACTATGGCCAAAGTTTTCAGTCTCTTGACATTATAGAATGGAATGTTAGAAGAAAAATGCTGCCGGTAATCCTGCCACTTTGCGGATCAAGCGTGGAACACATTTATGACAGTGTCTCGTTAAACGACAAAACGTTCAAATTGGTGGAACAGCACTGCCCTAACCTGCAATCCATATTTTGTTTAATTTGTGAGACTAATATCAACAGTTTAAAATCGTTTCTGGCTAACGTAAGCAGCCTGAGAACAATTGGCTTAGATGGCGAGTGTTTGCATTGGCCAACTAAATCAGCAATACCTTCCAGTCATATGTTGGACTTTCTCGAACATCTGAAGTTTCAACCGAGCTTAAGAATGCTACATTTACTTAGTTTCTGCAGCACCGAGGGTACGAGCATATTGAATGAATTTCTAGTATGATGTTAATCTACCTTTCCTTTGTTTTCCAGTACTTGGAATGCGAAATTTGGTGAACTTGGAGGAACTGATAATAGAGTGTTGCCTTAAAGATGATCTCAACATACACGAACTGTGCCATCGCCTTAAAAAACTTCGAACGCTAAAAATTATACGCACGGCATTCACTGCTTCGAAAGAATTTGACGGAGTACCTTGTCCGGCCCTAAGAGAAGTATATATATGTGACTTCCGGACATTTATTTCTAAACGCTTTTCCCTGAGCATCCCTGACATTTTTAAATGGATCCTGAGCCATGCCGAGAGACTGGAGATATTGATGATAGACATAAATATTACGGACTATAGACCCGAGGATTTCATTTACAAAATATTATCCGAATGCAAAAACTGACGATCTCTTCGCATGCGAATGCCCAAAGTGGGTACCGCGTTTGCCGTTCGCGTGGCTAAGATTGTTTCCGAAAGAGAAGTGGCGTCAGAAGAGCGACCGCTGGTCCTATGTTTTTTTAATGAAAGCATTCATAACGACATTAAAAAAAGGGTAAGAAATTTAATCTTATTAGGCTCTTTGGGATCTTAAAAATCAATTGATTAAAAAATGTTTTCATTGCAGATGACCAGTACTTTAGCGAAGAAGTTAATTACTTTTGAGAATCAATATTAATAATTTTGTGTAAAAATATACTTAGATGTTTAACCTTAGATAAATGAATAATAATAAATATATATACTTACACTTAAAACCTACTCTTGCACCTGCTCATATCACCTTCGCTGTCACAAATTTTTAGGACATTTTCTGTCTGTGAAAAAAGCCAGTTGGAAAATTGGTTAGCCCATTAAATCGGAGCTTCAATAAACATAATTCATATTTTGGTTATCACTGCTCTCAAAAAAGTTGGAGATTCTGTTGGGAAAAGACTCTGAAAAGAATTTGTTACGACTTTTTAATAATACAATACAACATAAAACAGTTAATACTATGCGTATTCTGTTAACTTAATGATTAAAATGTTAACTTTAATGTATTAAATATTCTATGATTTGTTATTATACTTTCAAACTCAAAATGAATACTTATTCACACAGGTGCAAAAAGATAGCTTTATTAATTTAAAATTTGACTGTAAAGCAATGAAAACTATAATTCCGCAATCGTTTTAAATTATATGTATCAACAAAAAGGTGCAAAATCCTATAAATTTGAATTTTTAAAATATTAACAAAAATAAGTATAATTAGTTTTTCCTAAAAACTGTGCTAGATATACTCGGCGGTTGATGCTGATAAGGAGTATTTACTGTTTATAGGATCAGAAATGACTCCTTCGCAGCCCTGCAAAACTTTTGACTAAATAATACCCTTCGAGGGCATAAAAATTATGTTCTAGTGCAACAAGATCGAACCAAGCTACCAGGGAACTAATGGAAAAACCTTTGTGTAACTTTGGGCGAGAACTGGTTTTTTCGGTTTGTTTTTTGTTTTTTTTTTTACAGACAATTTGAAACGTAAATTTATGATCCAGAGTGTGTATCTCGGTGTATCTGTATCCGAGAGATGTCAAGATACATGGGCCGAGTTCGCTACTGCGACTTGATGCACACCTGCACCGCGCGCTGTTGTAGTTTTTCTTTTTTTATTATTGGTGTTAAAATTATGGGTTACGCCAGCCCGTCAGCCAGCCAGGCAGTTGGGGTGATCCGTGGTTCGGCGAGGTGTGGTTGACAGTCCGCGCCGCGTCCGTATGCGTGTGCTGTGTGTATCTGTGTAAGACGGTAGCACTTCCCTGGGCCCGGTAACCAGTAACCAGCAGCACCAGCATCCCAGCAACCAGTTCCTGTGATTCCGATTCAGTTTGGGATTTGGATTCTGGACTTTTGGACGTGTCTAAGAAACAGTTCTAAGGGCCATAAATTGTGGCCGCCGTGTTTGCTGTTTGAGCCAGTCAAAGATCACAATGGACTCAACACTGGTAGTCAAATAATCTCGTTTAATACCTGGTTTTTGTCGATACCTTTGGTTGAATTTATGCTAAGTATACACCGATTTTATTAGGTCTTAAATATAGGAAATTATTAGGGCAAGATCTTTGGTAGAAAGGTATTTAAATAAATATAATATAAAGTTTAAATAAGGATACAATTCGTTTAAATTATTAAACTTTAACTATATAAACTTAATAAAAAAAAACCTAGCGTCAATTAAATATTATATTTATCTTTATAAAATCTCGAATCTTTATGGTCAAAGTTCTTTATGACAATCGTGAAAATATTATCTTTATAGATTTATGATTGAATTTTATGTTGATCTATTAAGTGATTAGACTTCCTGAAACATATATCATTTTAGCTTTTACAAACGCACTTTATCAGGCTCAATAAAAATGTATTTTAATTGAGTTGCATGCAGAATTTTATTTAATTTTTAAGCACTTAGATGCTAAGGGCAAGATTTCAACGGATTGGAGCCTTGATTGGACCTCCGAACACCTCGTCCTGGGTTCGTTAGCCGCAGCATCCTCTGCCCAATCAATTACGGGAACCCCAAGCCGACTCATTAGATGCAGTCGAGATCATGTCTTGTTTCTCCATAAGCAATTGCAGTTCATTACCGAGGATGGGAGCCTCATTAGGGGCTGCTGCGGCTCCTTTCCCGGCAATTTGCAGGCATGCCAAAAGGGTTTAATGTTTTGATTAAGAAACAATTCTAACCAGGCCCAGATCCACACCAAAACCAGAGCAGGTGTTGCCAAGACGTTGGCGTGCGGCTGGTCAAATCTAAAATTTGCCATGACCAGAAGCATTACAAGACGTAAAATATAATAAAAAAGAAGTAAGGAAATCTGTGTAAGATCAAGATTCTGAATTTATTAATCCATCTGGCTTGTATCTGCTAACTGTACTTTGGTCGTAGGACCAAATGCAGTCGCAATTATGCGGCTTTTTATGGCTTAAAAAATCGGTACAATAGAAACCTTGACCGATTAGCGACAAGTTAAACCCTTTGTACACAATCTTCTGACCTTAGGTCGTAAATTAATCAAGCCCCGAAGTGAGACCGAGTCGAAACAGAGTCATCAAACGGTGGCACTGCATCCACTCCACTCTACTCTGACTCCGACTCCGACATCGAGTCCAATCCAACACCTGAGCTCTAAAAGACACAGCCCAGCACACAAACAAGTTGATTTTCCAGCCCAAATGCCCCCAAAACCCAACCCACACCACTGAAAAACCCCGCACAGCTCCAATCCAAGCTCAGACCCAAGCCCATTGTATGTCATTTTTCAAAACCAGAAATGAAACGAAACCAAACCAAACGAAACGAATTAAAATCGGCAAAGGATTTGTGGATCGAAGTAAAAATACTCCTTAATTGAATTGAAGAGACAACAATTTAAAAAATATTTAAATAAATAATCTAATGGGTGTACATCAACGTTAATTTTTATCAATAAATTACCAACTTGTTCTGAATTTTAATCTTGTAAATAAACTATAAGCATAGATCTTGTAAAGGTTTTTTAAACCCTTAAAACCCAAAAATATTTTTTTTTTTATTGAGACTTGATTCTCTCAAAGGGACATACCCTTCTTCCTCACATTTACAGGGTATTCCAAATGAAGCTTGTAGTGCGCTTTGGTCTCGGGCTTTTTACTGCACCGCACGTGCCAAGGCGGCGCACGGCTTTTGCGCAGGCGCAGTCTTTGGGATTGGGACTCCAATTCGAAGTTGGAAAAAAAAATTCAGGCACTCAAGACAACCACAGCGATGATGATGATGATGATGACTATGCCCAAAACAGTTGTGGAACAGTTGTACTTCGTTGTTGCCGCTGGACATGGCCCCATGTTGGGGGGAAAACGGCCAGCTAGCCAAGAGCTCAGAGGCTCTCGAGGTATTAAAAGCGAATGATGGTTGCTCTATTAAATAAAAAAAATAGGAAAAGTTGAAAAAATGTATAGGGAAAATAAAAAAATTACTTATGTTATTTAAAATATTTTCTTAGCTTTAAAGTTACTTTAGGGAGTTTTAGTAAATAAGTAATTTGCCAAAAGAAACATTGATATTACGTTTGTCTATATCTCTAAGAAACAGTTTTGCTTTAGAAAATATTATATTAATCATAAAAAGTCCTGAATTTAAAATTGTATTACTTAAAATCACACAAACCAGAAGTAAAATCCTATGGCTTTACGCATATTCAGTTTACATTATCTTCGGTTAAGTTTCCTTTAAAATTACTGCTCATGCTATACCCAAATTGATTAATTTCCCATTGGAATTATTTTATAATTTTTTTGGACTATTTTATAATCATTTTAACATATCACATATGTTTAATAAAAACCCTTTATTTTACTTCAAAAAACCTACATACATCTAATAATTTGTAGACATCTTTCAAGTCCCTCTTCAAAGCAAAAGAATCGAAGAAAAACCTCCATGACCATGACTTTTGGGTTGTGCGATGATCAAGACAAGAAAATATAAAAAGAAGCTTTTGGCTCCCTAGAGTAAAAGTCATTTATATTATTTAGTGCTGTCTGTGTATGCTGGTGAGCTGGGGTTTTTTTAATTAAAAAACATCTCGGTGGAAACAAAATATCTTGGCTACTTTTGGGCTCGTGCCCATGGTCTCAAAGGTGCCTAAAGTGGGCGGGTTTTTCTCCGAGGAGGGGGAGCTGGCGATAGACAGCAGAGCTTCTTCTCGGCACAGACATTGTAATTGTGGATGGCGTTGGATGGTGTTGAAGATGATGATTCAGCCGATTCCGCCTGACTGGGAATATTTATGGCTCGTGCCAGTGGAGAAACCCTAACTTTAACCTGAACTTCAGTTTCGATTCTATCTCTAGACAGCCTCTCGAAACTGGATGGATGGATGGATGGCAGCTACTGAAAATTTGTAACTCGTAAGATAATGCTTCGATTTCCATGGAAATGAAGTTTTTTTTTTGTTTTTTGGGAGCACAGCCTTGCACGTGGCTTCCATGTCCCTCCATTTGCAGGTGTTGTTCCAAACAATTTTCTTGGCCACGTTCTGATCTTTGACTGTCAGCAGCGCCCACGTCATTTGATCCCCAATGTCTTTGGCTTTGTCTTGTCTCGCTAACTGTGTCAGCAATTAGTTGGGGGCCTTATTTATGGTTTCCATTTGCCATTTGCCTGTTAAATTAATTAAACACAAGCCAATAAGCGGACACAAGGTATCCATAAAGCCTTTTGGTGTTTGGAAAAATAATACAAGGTCTTTTTGGTGGTTTAAGAGATTCGAAAAGGGGATCTAAAAGTATTAAACAGGATTTTAAAAAGGGTTTTACAGAAGGTTAACAAAGCAAAAAAGGGTTACTTTTTCTGTATGTATTTTTTTAATTTTTAAAATATTCTATTACGTTTTTATAATATTTTTTGAACATTTTTTGACCTTTACAATTATATACATATTTTATTTTATATCTTTCTATATTAAAAATACATCATTCATTGTAAAATAAGTTCCACATTTTGTTATTTAATGTACAAATCACAAGTTCCCCCTCCAAACACCAATTAACTTACCCATAAACGTTACAAAAAAAGTAATAAAACTCTCAGTCCGGCAAGTCAAATGTCAACGACCAGTTCAAAGTGTTTATAACTATCTTTTCAACAACGATCCGACAACCATTTTGCACAGAAAAATACATAAAGAGCCGAACATTAGTCATCTGTGAGAGGCATGACAGACACAACCAATCGACTACAATAAACTTATCGCGCCTATAAAATCAATCAGCTTTTAATAAAAAAACAAGAAAAAATATATAAAAGCGAACTGCTGCTGCTGCTGCTGGAAAAGGAGTTCAGTTTCCGCACATGTGGAGCAGAGATCGGACAATGACTCATGGAACGGAGACAGACCCAGGCCGAAACCCATAAATAAGCTTAAATATAAATATTTTGTAGCTCCTCGCGCCACTTGAAGCCCCGTCTTCCCGGGTCTTTGCTTATTTGCCCATTTCAAGTTGTTTATACAATAAATCTACCTGAAAAGGCACGGCCCTCTGGCACATCTAATACGAAAGTTAAGCGAATCAAGATAGCTTTGTGGATACCCTAAAAATGTAATTGGTATTAATATTATATTATATTATTTAAAACTACTATTAAATATCTCTTTATCACCTCTTGCAGCTTTAATTATTTTATGATATATCTAAACATTTTTAAAGTCATAAAACTCTTATTTTCCCCTTTTCTACCAGGGTATTCCTGGCCAAAAGAGATGCCTCCAACTGGGTCTAGCTTGGACCAACTTGTTACCTGCACTTTGGGTGACTCACAAAGGCAAAATCTTGCAGTTCGTCCCACAAATAATCAACAATTCGTGGCTCGATATGATTAGCAAGTCCCTTGGCCGCCTTCAGGTAGTTAGACCGAAAATGCGACTGTGGCCAAGACCCTGGGACCTGGGCAAAAGCTCTGCTGGCCTCCTCACTTCACACGTTTACGTTTTGCCACGGAGACCATCGTGCCGATGTCTGGCTGAGCTCTACTATATACTATATACACACAGGTGACTCATCGCCAAATCAGAGTTCCCTCTGCCACAGTCTCCTCTGGTCGTCGAGGATCACTTCTTGATTTCTTTCCTTTTTTCGGTTTAATGCGAATCTTGTGTTTCTCTGTTGGCGTCTTTTGTTGCCATTGCGGTTTCATGGGTTCTACATTTAGTTGGAAATGCACAAATTATGAGGGCGTTCAACAGGGGGAAATGGTCTAGGTAGTGGCTTAATTTCTTAATTAAGAGCGTTGGTGTGAAGAGCAGACAGTAAGCCAATAAAACGGTTAAGTTATTGATACTAAGAACCTGGGGAGGTGTTGTAAGGAGTTACTTTAGCAGGGCTACTTTTCTAGGTGCTTTAAAAAACTACAGCGTTTTATAATTACAAATAAAATCTCTCTATTAATTACAAGAAAATATCTGCAGATATATATGCTTTCTGCACTCCTCTGACGATTTGAGGGAAGGCAATTAATTTTCTTATTTTTAGCTCTGATGGTGATAGATTCATGGAGCAGTTTTGCAATTTCCCGACAGGCCTTCTCGCTGTCAAATTTAATTTTCCAGCTTCGGTTGATGTTTTATATATAGAGCTCCTTTTCCAGTTTGTTGGGGATGCACACAAAGGGAAAACCATTTTATTAAATCCATAGGTGGAGTGTCCAAATATTGGCTGTGATGGAAAATGGGATTTTCAAAAGAGGAGGTGTGACCGCTGTCTGAACTTTGTTAATGTTTATTTAAGGCGAGTGTTCGTAGGGCTTTATTTAGTTTAACTAAGGGCTTATATTTTTATGTAAAATATATATACAAATTTAATATGAAATTCTAGATTATATGCATTTAAAAAAAGCGACCGAACTTGCCAAGCTTTAAATTATAAAATTGGCAAGCAATTAGAGACATCAATGGGCAACCTTCAATCATTCGACTGCCATACATAATTCAAAAGCAATTTACACAGTTTTCCTCCGTTTACTATATGTATGTATTTGTCTATATTTAATTGCTGCAAAGCAAGTTGGCCAAATTGGCTTATTTTATGTTGTAAATGTAATAGAAGCTCTTGCCAAGGATGTCAACTTCTTGTAAGAGGCAAGTTGTTGATGTTTGGGCTATTATTTCTTTGTTATTTTCTTGAAAAAGGTTACAAAATTCAACAGCTTATATTATTAAACAGTTTAGATCTAGAATTTAATAAGTTACATCCAAACAAAGCTTAATAAATACTACTTCGTAGATAAAAAATCCACATTTTCTGAACTTTTTAAGCGATTTTTTAAAACCAAAAATTATTCACATATTTGTATGAATAAAAACTTAATAAATATATTACATCCTATACAAAAATTTAATTTTCTTTGAATATTGTCAATACAATTTTTTAAAAAGCTAAAATTGAAAACATATTTTTATCATAGGCATAATAATTATGGCAAGTGTATGTAATTGTTGCTATAAAATCCTTTAAGGGCTATTTAACAATTTCTATCCATTTTAGCAATCATCTGGATACAATCTGCACATTAATTCCCCATAAAATTTGTTTGTTTCAATTGATTTTTTATTGCCAGTTCCCGATGTCATTGAACTTATCTGGCAATTACTTTATGGTTTTATTCGCTTTCGTAGAATTAATGGTTCATGTGAACTTTAGTTTGCTAGATTGATAATGGATAGTTTAATACTGAACTAATTACAATTTTGAAAATGTAACTGGAATCGGTTGCCCGAATCAACTGAAACCATAACATAAGATTGGAGCCACAACTAAAACAATTGAAATTGAAATAATTTTAATAAGCTGATTTTGTTTCTAAGTATTAAAGCTGACCCCATCCAGACTGTTGTCGATAAGAAAGTCTAGCTAAGAATTAATCCTATTTTCGGCCTAGCTCTTGACTAACTTTTTAACAAGGTCATTGGAACAGGCAGAATAGTCTAAGGGCCTTGATGAGGCTTCCAATCTTGAATAAATAACTTCTACATGGCTTGGACTTCCATGAAGGTGAGTTTTGGGATTCACAACCTATTTAATTATTATATTATTTATATATTAATTTTCTACTTATTTACAATTATACTTAATTAGTTAGAAAAACTGACTCATTGGGAAGACCTAAGCCTCACCCGTAGAAGAAACTCCCCTTCCATCAGTATATTTGGAGTTCTTTTGTAGTGAATAAATCTTATTAAGTTATTTTAATACTTGGATTATTTATAGTTAAGTAACTTGTTACAATTAATTGTCGAACAATGAATTGGTAACATTTTTAAGAGGATTGCAGTATTTACAACCCGTTTTACCTGCCAGTCATTCACATTTTTAAACACAAAGCTCCAGCAACCACCTACCCCAATAATGTCATTAACAATGTGGCCACGTTGACCCACTTTCACTGCCCAGGGAATGTGAACAGCTGTCAGAGGCTGTGAGATATGGGACAACCCCTGAGACATGCCCAGGGAAGCGATAAACCCAGAGAGGCGACACACTGGACAGGGCACTGGAGACAGGGGCCACCTCCATCGCTCATCCCACTGAAAGCGAAACAAAAGACAAAGGACGTCGGCTTACATGGGGAATACTTCCGATATAAGCGATATGGATCGCGATCTTTTGATGGGGACTGAACGCACGATCGCCGCCCACACAAATGGAAAACGAGGAACAAAAGACGAGTTTTGTTTTCAATGATTAACACGATTTGTAAGCGATTCATCCGGCATAATCAGAAATTTAGCCAGACGTTTGAGCTTTCCAGAATCATTTTCATTTGAAATAAAAGCAAAATAATAAATAAAACATATGAATGTAAAAATTAAATGACACCATAATAACCTTATAAATGCTTAATGATATTAATATTTCCATTGAACTCAAATCATTGTTATTTAGGAATATTATTAATAATTGTCTTTCAAATTAATTAAAATTTAACAAAGAACCTTATCATCTTCCTTTTTAGCATTTAAAAAATGTAGACAAATGATGATAATAACGCACGTGATAAGGTTTTGGGAAGCAAATGAATAAGGCATTAAAATGCCAATATGAGAATGAGATCATTTGTTTGAGAAGAAAATATTTCCTTCACATTGTTAAAATCAGAAAAGTCTTTTCTTATTATAAACAGATTTTATACTTATATGTGCATTATTTATGTATATTAATTAACAAACATGTTTTGATACTTTGAATATAAGCACACTTCATAGATATATTTTAAAAAATTCCCTACTATTAATATAGTATACTTTATTTGTTGTATTTTTTATTAAAGACAGCCCCAGGCACATATCTCCCAAGGGTGCGGACTCCGTACATTAACCAGACCCAAGAAAGGCGATCCAAGGAACTTGAATAAAAATTAAATAAAAAAATTAATATTAAATCAATGAAATATTTATATTTCATTTAAACTCACCATGTGTTTAACTTCTAAGAAGTTCTTCAGAACCAACTGGAATGGTCTTTCCGCACTGAAACCTTTAGCGTTCAGCACATTCATGAAGGACCCAACGAACTGCCAAGTGATGGAGTTACCCAAATGAAGATTTCTTAGATTTGTAAAATTCTGCAGCATTTCGAGCAAGTCTTGTTCCCCAAAATAGAAGCTAGTGTTCTGTAAATGTTGAAAAAGCAGTTCCAAAAACTCCAAAGTGTACGCATGCAGAGAAATCCAATTTGACAATCGAAAGTCGGGAGAATAATTCATGTTCCTTCTGAATCTTAATGATTTCAGTTGTGGGACATGCGGCAACATTGAGTACGTGTGACAGCCGACTATTTCCAGATCCTGTAACTGATTAAAGCAAGAGTTCTGTGCTTCCATGATGTTAATGTTTGAAATGTGCAATCTGCGAAGATTCTGCAGAGCCGAAAGAATTTCAAATATATTAAGGGCCTGGGAGTGGCTCCTTATGTTGAGGCTGAGGTCTTCCAGATAAATCAGATTTTGTAACTGAGAAACTGAAGAAGCGGCAAGGTAGGAAATTAGGAATAGTTCGAATGGAGTTTGAACTGTAAAACTCACCTAGTTCGCCGGGATAATTATGGAGAAGTAATTTATTTAGTCTCGGAAGCTGCATCAGGGCACTGATGATATTCACAGCGGGATCACAGTCCTCGCTGATGTGCAAATGAACTGCCTTTAGGCTCTTCACATTGTGTAGCAGCGAGGTGATCTGCATCCAGTTCTGGCTGTTCACATTGAATTTTATTGACTCCAAGAAGGGGCACTGGCTCTCGATTAAGCGGAATTGTATATGATTTTGGCTGTCCCACGTGCCATTTATTTGGCGCACTGTTGAGCCGCACAGAGGCAAGATTACCGGCCAGTACTTAGCCGATACTTTGCGAATATCCAAATCTGCGAATTCACTTCTACTGTGCACGGCAAAAGCCTGTCCCAGCAGGGGATCTGTTTGGGCCAACTGCACTTTGTCCTTTAAATTGAGCCGTTGAAATATTAAATCCAGAACTTCCGCCGGCAAAAGTGTTAGGTAAATTTGAGCGTCCATTAAAACGAGCTTAACGCTTGACTTTCGCACTGATACTGAGTTAATTGTGAAGCTTTGGAGAGGTTTATAGAAAACGAACAGCTGACTGATAAGAGCTAACCCCCTGACATCATATTCGGTCTAATTCAGTTCGGGGATTTGTCATTACGATAATCAAAATGACACAGTTTTATGAATAGTGAAATATTTACTTCCAGGCTTAGTTTTTATTATGTTTATTATTTCATTACATTTCTCCACTCTTCTTTTATTCAGACCAGGGAAAATATAATGGTTTCACTGTCAGAAACTTGCCAAATTATTTTTGAACACTCATGAAATATATGTATCTAAAGCTGACAAGATAGATTGTATCTAATCTAAAATAAGATATATAATAAAATTCTTGGTATACGACAGCTAATATAACAAGGCAAAAAGAAATGTAGTTTAAGCCAGAGAACCTTTTAAATGCATTTACTTTAGAAAATATAAAATATTATGTTTCTTCTAATATCTACTTATTTTTTTTGTTTATAAATTCTGATATATTTCTAAGCTTTCCTTCTTTATTTACTTTATTTATTTCTTTATCATCTAGTAAAGATATTCCTTAATATTTTAAAGAAGAGTAACTAAAGCTTCGTTATCCCTCAGTTTAATAAAGTATCTTTATTCGCATTCAAAGCCCTGCTGCGGCGGATGGGCCACCACTTTTATCGCTGCAATCGGCGAAGAACGTTTTCTTGACTTTTGCGTACAAAAGGCAATTTATTAATTATGCATAAATGGCAAAGACCCTGTCGAAGTTGTGAAAAAGGGGAAACGTGGGGAAAGGAGACGCTGTCGAAGTTGAGAAAAGGGGGAACACGTGGGGGAGTCGGGTCGTCGGAAAGTTCAAAAAGCAATCAAGTTCTTGAGTGCCGACAGCAGTTCTCAGCCGATTGTACAGTTACACATATATGCATATTTATACTATATATAAGCAAACAGAAGGACCGAGAGACCGGAATCGAAGACTTTATAGCCTGACAAAATGCTGCACTTCAACTCGAATCACCTTAAATGGCAGATACTTTTGTCTTCTGTCGCTGATCTTTTTTTAACTGGCAAAAAATAAAAACAAAAGACTTGTTCATCAGAAACCATTTGATGGGGCAAAGTTTTTTTTTATTTAATTTCGGGCGTCATAAATTATTATAGGAAAAAAACTAAGAGAGACGAAAAATTAGAGTCCATTACTAGACCTTCTACCTGCGACTGGAGATCCTCAAATGGAGATCCTACATGTGTTCTCAATGTGTGCCCCGACCCGTTCCGGTCCTATCTTTTCTGAACACCATTTTTCTTTTCCCTTTTTTTTGGATTCTCTCTGCTCCTTGGTAAAGTTTTAAATTTCTTGGAAATAAAAGCCTGGCCATTAGTTTTCGTCCTTCCCTTTTCTATCGCTCTACGCTTGGTTGCGCCTTTTTTATTATTTCTGTCTTTTTCGGGTTTTCTTTTTTTTTTGGGACAGGCAAAATTTTGGCAGCTACCTAAGACTCGAGCGGAGATAACGAGTGGGAGTGAGATGGATTTGGGAAACTGAGAGGGAGAGAGAGAGAGCTGCGATGATGAAGAAAATCTAAGGGTAGCCTAGTCTTCTAATAATACTCTTTTTTCCAGATGATCGCCACGAATTTGTGAAGCGGTTTGCTGTCCTTACTGGGATGTTGAGGGACTTGAAATAGTGTTTATATATACTCTTAATAGGTACTCGCCACAATATTGAGATACTTTTCTATGGGAACGATAGTACAGATAATAATAAAGATTTTCTAAACATTATTGAGATATTTTTTGATGATAAATTTAATAGAGATACTTATAAAAAAATTTTCCAGGCAAGATTGAGATACTTTTGCATATAAAATATACAAAAATAAGAACAGATTGACCTTAAAAAATATTAAAACTGTATTATAAAGATTATCAGGGAAATATTGGGATACTTTGGCTTATAAAATATAATAAAAAACATAATTTACAATAAAAATATTGCAATTTTGTTATAAAGATATTTTAGACAACATTGAAAAAGTTTTGTATAAAAAATTTAATAAAAAAATGACAACATTTAATACAGATTTTTAAGACAAGATTGAGATTTTGTTTTTATTAAAAATTACTATAATAAACACTTAATTTACCTTAAAATATAGTCCAAATTGGATCGCTAAATAAATCTTTATTTGTAAGCTATTGAAACCTTTTTTTGGTAATCAAAAAAATACCATTCTAGCTGAGTATCAAAGTATCTAAGCTGAGTATCTTCCTCTAAGTTAGAGTGTCTCCTATTCTGCTTGACTCATTTTTCATACTGGTTGTTCCTCTTCCAAGTGTTATCTGCCTCTCGGCCTCTGTCCGTGCGTTTATTTAATTTTTTGTATTCGGTCTTCACTTGTCCCTCGCCTGCGCCTTTGCTGGGGCGATACGAAACCGTGTGCAGGTGTCCAATATTTTCTTTTTTATACCGCGTCATCGGGGCTACGGAGGAGGAGGAAGGGGTGGAGAATAAAAAAAACCAAAACTAGTTCTAGATTTACAGCCCGTCGCTTCCCTCTCACCGCTTGCCGCCTTATTTCGCCCATATTTTCGATTCGATTGCGTATAACAAGTTTAGCCGTCTCGTCCGTCGGTTTTCGAACCGTTCTTTCGACTCGACATAAAGTGCTTTGCATCCATGCAACGTCTCGTCGCTGCAGCCCCCTTCTTATAATACCTTTTTTTGTTTTTTGATTTTTGTTTTGGTTCTTCTACGCGGCTGTTCTTATTTTCTAAGCTTGTGTGGAAGAAAAAAAATGGGAAATTTGATTTGAAAAATAAAAATTATAAAACTAAACGGGATACAATTTTGTTGTAATAATTTAGATGATTTTACTAGAATAGACCCCGATTATCTCGTTGTTAGAATTACTAAAGAACGTTCTACCTCTTGGCAATTCATGAATATAACCCCTTAAGCTGTTATGTCATATTCTACAAATTAAATAATAATGTATTAATATATTCCCTAATAATTTATTGATTTATTTACTTATTTACTAGTATTCTTCCTCGCCAGAACCCTTCTTTCAGTGTAATTTTGATTAATATTATACACATGTTAGACTCGAGGTTTCCGAGGCCCCATGTGGAGTGCCCCCCTCTTCTTGATAATCCCCCCAATGCCTGGTAATTACCCAAATTTGGCGTCACTATCCGTTAAAGGGTTTAGTTTTTTTGGGGATTAGGAAGGGGCATAAGGGGTATAGTAAAAAAAAAAACGGTAAAGTGGAATTAAATTTTATATAAGGAGGTGCCCTCTAACAATAGCTTAAAAGGTTCGATTGTGGATGGAAGAGACTGAGAGGAAGAGGTATTGAAGGTAATTTTATTGTAATTTAATAACTATAAAACAAAAAAACAAGCTAAGAATTACATTAGTTAGGTTTTAATTCCAATTTAATATCCTTGAAAATATGAACACGCTTCAAAACTTGATTTCATAATTCATTTGTATCTTCATGCACAATCTGCACATCCTTCCAGTAGGTGTAATTCCCATAAACTTCATCCTCCTCCAGAAATTGATCAAAGGGATAACCCAAGGGCAGCTCATCCCAACGACTGATACCCTTACTGAAGTCACAATTGAGTTCGTTTCCCTGCTGAGCTCTAAAGTCATAGGCAGTGGCAACAGTCAGTAGACGCATCCTTACAGGATTTCCCCGGCCACCTCGCGGTAATATCAAACGTCTAGGGAAACCACAATTCGGCGTGGAAATATTCATGGGAAATTCATAGTCCTCGTCCCTTTCGGCCAGCCTCACAAACTTGTACAGCTCGGTGAGTGTTATGTGATCTCCGATCAAGCCACTGAAATCCCTCGATTCTCTGGTTATGCGGTTTAATCCTGGATATAGCACAGTTAGGAATGAATCCAGTTGATAGAAGGGCTCCCTGTGAAGGGAACCTCTGGCCGAGGTGGTTAGAAAAGTTCGGAAAATTGCAGACTGCGTTCGATTGTGGATAAAGACATCTAAAGTATAATTAAAGTCTATTTGCTGGAGTCTATATTGCCTTTTTTGGAGTGTAAAAGGCCACATAAACTGATCGGCTATGTAGAAATGCTTCGAGTGGAGCAGATTACTGAGATCCACATCTACAGGTTGATTGTAGGTGATCAGAGGACTGATCTCCACATCAGTGATCCAAATATCCTTGGGTATATATGACTTGCGGATATTATTCGGCTGAAAAATTTGACGGTACCAATGATAGGAGTTTAATAATCGTTCAGCAAAGTAATAAAAATGATCAGATTTCAGAGAAGTGCGGAAATCTATGAAAAATGTAGGTTTAACTTCAATATCTTCAGTCACAAATTGTGTCCAATCGTAGGGAAAAAGTTCCCTGAGACCAATTAGCCAATTTTGGCCAACATCCAGGTTAATCGAACTGCCATTGGTTAGAACATAGCTTCGGGAGGACATGGCTTCATCCACCAAAGACTCCAATCTCTCAAAATATTCATTAATTCTTCGTGTAGTTTTATGGCAGTCTTTAACCAGGCTTAACTTTTTATGAGGCATCCGCTGGCCATAACGTTCCAGCTTATAGCGAGCCAGTATTTGGCTTAGTTGGTAATACCACCATTCCTGCAACTCATCTTTTGACTTTTCCTCAGCCAAAACTATGCCCATGTTGAGATAATACCAATAGGATTGCCATTCTATGTCGTCCAACAAATAATGAAGTTTATTTCTTCGCTGCTGAGGCTTCTGCTTCATTCTTAGAACATTAACATCAGCCATTGCCTGAAGCCATTCTTGGGATTTCCTTGGTGGACCTCCTTCCAGGTTGAGAGGTTCCATTTCCTGGGGATGAACTTCCCCTATCATGAATCCTTCATTGTCTTGTCTTGACCAAAAATTGGCATAATTAAATCTTCTGGCTTGGCTAATGCTTATAGCCTCGTGATAGGCTTCCGGCCACAATTCATAGACTTTGGGCATGATGAGGGCCTGATAGTCCTCCCTTTTAAGTAGAACCTGCATTAAGGCTTGTACAAAAATACCCGGATTCACATTCAAACGGGCCCAGCAAATATTTTGCCATAAAGTATACCAATCTCTGGTGTTGTAGAAGAAGTTAAAGAGGCCCAGAGCCTGTTCATGATGATCAGCACTCAGTGGGTTAAAGGAGGCTTCTCTAGGTAGCAGTCTTCCCTGGTTGAAAGCCTCGTGAAACCTAGACATACGTTCGTTGTAAAGCTTAAAATTTTAAATATTTATTTAGTATAATATATGTATTTATGATAATTATTATTAATATTACCCACCACATACTGGTCCTTATCTGTCACCAACTGCTGTCCCAACAAACGCCATTGTTCGTTCATCAGAGGTTCGCTGACATGATTGAGAATTTCCAGCAGAAATCGCTGCTTCTCCAAATAGTAACGATTACCTAAGGAGAGTTAGATTCTTTTATTTGTCAATTTATAATAATTTAACTAAGCTTACCTATACCTTCAGCTGTAAGAACCATGAAACAGAGACTTAGAAAATATATTGATAAGATGCCGCGAAATTTCATCACACTTGTTTGTCACACACGAACCGAAAACAAACTGGAATGCATTTTGATTGGGCTATCTATACAGCTCTCTGACATAATCTGGGATTAAGCAGGGTGCTTTAATTTTTTATAGAGATGGGGGAATTATTTTGACCATTCTACTATATTTTATAAAAAATAAAATTAAATATATTAACTTCTAACTATTAAACTTAAATTTAATAGAGATGTAGAGGAGATGGAATTATTTTGGTCACGGTATATATTTTGAAATAAATAAATAAAGATCAAACTTGAAGTAGTAACAAGTTTTATTAATTGTTAAGCTATAAACTAGTAATTAAAATAAAATATACATTTTTATATTATAGATATATACATACATTTGTAAATAACCTAAAAGATCAGACTTTCCAATGTATTTATTCTAAAACTAAGATTAAAAATTTCTAAACCGATTTACTAATATAAATAATATTTGTTAATTTATAAGAATTTTATCTATCTACAAAATTGCATTTATTTAAAAGCTTTCCTGTATTAAGAACGCTTTTAATGCAACCACTTACATTTTTTATGGGAAAAAGATCCGATTTTCTTTGTTTACAATGACAACAAGTATTGTTTACTTTGTTCTGCCTAAGTAGCTATTGTTGGTTAATGTATATAAATGTTTCACTGAAAAATTACCCCCAGAGCTCAACCCAGAAGCGAGTCTCATTTGCCTGTTAGTCACCAGGAACGACCACCGGCGATCACTTCCTCCTCCTCCTCCTCCAGCTGCTCCTCCTCCTCCTGCTGCTCATCTTGCTCAAATTGCGACCATTAAATTGCCAACAAGTCGGTCTGTTCGGTCGGTGTTCCTTGGTGCCACTGATATCTGCTCATGATGACTGGATATGTGCTGAAAAAAAGGGCAAATTATAATGCGAGAAATGTTAATTACAGTCGTCGACGGCTCGACTTGGTATACATATAGTATATATGGTTATATATCTGGCCCATTGTTCGCCCAGAAATTGGCGCATTAATGTAAATCGGCAGCTAGGCATGACGGATTATAGGAACTCAGACCTAGTCCAGATGCAGGCCGACCGAAGTAAATTAACGTCCAGTTATGGCACAAAGCTCTCTTTGTTCCCGGTGACAAAACGTGGCAAGCGCTGCAAGAACTTAATGAGTTGGAACCGACGACGCCACGTAACGTAAGCGAAAAGGAGGCCCTGCCAGGTACTAGGTCCCTCGTAGCTACTGTCTCTTCTTCGCTGATTGATTCTTATTGATGGTGGCCAGAAAAAAGCCTGTTAGGACCGTTACGGATCGCAGCAATTGCTGCCTCATGAAAACTGATCATTGGTGGAAAAAAAAAAGAAAACTTTAGGGCTAACAAAACGTGACAAGCTGCTGCTGGTGAATATTGTCTAATCATTGTCATTGTTGAATATCAAGTAGATGCACTGGGAGAAAGAGGACACGAGACTTTCTTCAGAAGAATAGATAAACAAAATGATTTTTCCACATATTAAAGATAATTTTTAATTGGTTTTTGTAGTTGTTAGATTTTTCTTATGTTTCATTTTGAAATACAAATATTTAAGGTTAATAGTCAGTAGACTACAATAGCAGTTTTTTTCCACAGAAATTTCATTAAATTTAATTTTTATGGAACTTTTCCTGTACATTTAAACAAATTTTGCACAATTTCTTAGTTCATTTTTGCTGTTTATAAAAAATCTTAATTTGATAAAAGTTTTGACAATTTCTTAGTGAATTTTTCATCTTATAAATCAATCTTGATTTAATTAAAATTCCCACAATTTCTTTTAGTGTAAATTATTATACCGAAAGTGACTGCAAATCCCTTTGCACGTGCATCATGGACACTATGGGGTTGCGTTTGCCTTCATCTGGATTCTGGTTTCTCGTCTTCGATTCCGAGTGCTTTGCATAATATTAGCACATGATCTGGGTTCTCTGATCTGGGATCGCATTGCATCTGCATCTTGGCGCAGAATTACCATGGGCTTGCCATCATCATCAGCATCATCAAATTGCCATAAATCGTCGCCCCTCGTCGCTCCTTTCAAATGTCATCACAGTTTATATTTTTTTCCTTCCGTTTCCGTGATCCTTGGCCCCCGGGAGGCTTATGAAATGCAAATTACATTTCAATAGCTGGGCTTTAATAGTAGGTCCCCGCAACCCATCTTCGCACACACTTTATTCTTTGTCATCGGGCCTGATGATTGCCCCCTTTTAGCGCATTGGAATCGTATTTAAAAAGTCATTATCAGGCTGTTCCCCTGAATGCCCCCTACCAATTTCAGCGCATCAATCACTAGGCCTTTTGTCAACCTTTTCGTTTTTCGTCTTTTGCTTTTTATTTGTATTTAGTTTTTGTTGTTGTTGCTTGGCTATAAAACGCTTGGAAGTGCGGACATCATCTTGGGCATTGTGCGTGTGATTGGTGGGGTAGAGCGCTGATGGAAATTCTTAGGTTCCTTCGGTTCCTAAGGGGTGTTAGGTGTTAGATATTATGGTTTTATTCTATATATATTTCAGTAAAAACCTACTTAGGTTTAATGATCTCTCTCACAGCAAGCGGGCTGGGACATCTTAAGGATAATTTTTAAACGGAAACCACTGGTGTTTGGAGAGTTTTAAATGTTTTTTACACTTTTTTAAGAAGAATGTTGCTTTGATTGTAAGCTACATTTAATGATGAGTTATTTAAGTGAATATTTAGTGTAATACCTTCTAAAAATTCCTTTAATAAGCCTTCTAGGACTCATATTTCCATGACTCACTCTCTAAATATGCAGCTACCGATCGCTTATGTCTCAACTTCAATTACCATAACTCCCTGGTTACATAACCGCTTTTAACCTTCCATTTCCTAACTATTTTCACTCACTCAGCTATCTCTGGCCACCTCCAAAAGCTTCTTATATTTATTGTGACCATATATATGAATATATTTTTGTTGTTTTCGCTGAACATATTTTAGGTCTGACGCATACGCACTCGCGCGGGGTCTTTTGGAATGGCATGTGGACCTCGGGCAGGGCAGCAGCAGCACCTCCACTACCACCTCGTCAATGGCAAAATGTGTAACCAAACCGAGCCGAAGTGAATCATCGCTCTGAAAGACCAGCTCCAGACCGCTGGGCTACTCGATCGGTAGTCCGAGGGGATGGCTTTAATAAGGCAAGTCGACAAACAGCCAGAAATTGGGTCAACCAAGATAATATTCGAAGTAAGTTTTTTGTTTAAACAATGCACTCGAAGAATTAATTGGAATCTCAAATTTAAAGTGAAGAAATTTAAATTGTAGTAGCAATCTTCCACAAATAATAATATAATTCCATTTTAATATTAAATACTTATTAATATAATAATTTCTAGAAAGAGCACAAGATCCAATAGTCTCAACTGAATAATATCATAAAAATATCTAGGCATCTTTGATAAAATCCTAATACTTTTTAATGATTTATGACTTCCTTTACCTCTCAGTTTTCCCAGCCTTGATCTTATTTTCAACCAGCTTTTGGGCTACAATTTGGTTCAGTAGTGCCCAGCCCCGATTTTAATTTCAAATGCAGTACAATTCTAAAAAAAATAGAATATAGTTAAAGACATATCTACATTGTTGAAAAGTTTTGTAAAAATATCTATGAAAAGTTCTTAAATAAATCCAAATACCCCTTAATTAATTCCAACTTCTTCAGGCTCTCAATTTTCCCCGAGTGTAAATAAATGGAACCAATTTCGGTTGATCTTCTTGTCCCGAAATTTAATACACTGCTGAAAATTGGGGAAGGAGTTGGTGGAGGTGGAGGCGTCGGCGTTGGCAGGAGAAGCTCCCAACAATGGCAGGCCTTTCATGCGAACTGTCACGACTTGTCACGACAATTAAGCAAGTCGATGGCTATCGTTGGCCATCATCTATCGGTGCAGGGAAACTCAGGAAACGCCCGCCCACGCATATATGCCAGTCTTAAGCGTTAAACAAATTAAGTGTCTGGGGAGTTATTGAAATACGACGCCCATCGAATGAGGAGCGAATGCATCAGGTAGAGGCAGAGGCCGAGGCAGAGGAAGGAGGAGCCGCCGCTGACCCAATTCGCTCAGTGCACTTGCGCGACCAAAACACTGAGGAACCCTCTGCTGGCGGTGACCCCATCCAGAACCCCCCATTTATATATATATATCTCTTTTTTTTTCCTTCTTTTTGTCAGCTCCAATATTTGTTTACCATTTAGTTTATTATGCTGCGTGTGCGCCTTGGTTCTTGCCTTGTTTGATTGCCCTTATTGGCCTGCCAACTGCCGTGGTGATTTTCAATTCGAGTTATGATTATTATATGTTGGGAAAATCAAATAACGGTTGCACACACACAAACGATAATTTCCCTTTGATGAGTTTTCAATTGGGTTTTCCCTGCCAATGGGTTTTTTGATCTCTCTCCCGAGGTGTTGGTTAGTTTTGTTAATGCGCCAAATGCCCAACAAATATCATACCTCAGTTCTCGTCTTGTTTGACATCTATGAGAACGTAGTTTTGTAGGCTATATATAGCTTAATTGATGGGAAATGGGCCTGGGAATGGTAAAGTTTGATGTACTGTGAGTGGTAAATATATGCGGCAATTTAAAGCTGAGATATATGGGATTATACTGAGGAAAGGGGAATGTTTACTGTACATACCTTTAACGCCATTGATTTAACCGAAAATAAGAATTTTTGGGCTTCTGAACTTGTTGATATTTAATTAATTTATTTTTCTATATTATTATACAAGTTTCAAATATAAAATCCTACAATTTATATTTTATTTTAGCTCTTAAATCCCCATATAAAGTGAAATGTTCTTCCCTCGTTTAAGCATATTTACGCCTCATCAGCTTCAGCCAGTTCCTTACCTTAACGAGTTGAAAGCGCCAAATCATCGCGAGGATTAACACCGATCTCTGTCAGCCCACCTGAAAAGTTCCCATCGTTGGACGTGATTTGTTCTGTGCCAGTTTACCTTCTTTTTTCGGCTTGTGACAAATTTACGGGGAGTGACTCTCGTAAACTGCATTTTAATAATTCTTTTTGGGAAATGCTTAATCATGGTTAACCTCGATCCGAGGGATGATTCTTAGGAGAAAATAATTCATTGCAAAAATCGCAAACAAGTCTCCCTGCTGTCTGCCACAGCAGAAATCTAAAAATAACAAACAGAATGAAAAAAACAAAAACAGAAAAGATAAAAATATGGTAAACAAAAAATTGTCAATCCCCTTTTTCTGAGCAAAGAAAATTCTTTGGGTTTATAAATACACAACTGCCGCACGATTGTCAAAGTTGACAATTTATTTTTAATCAAGAGCAAAAACCACAGACACGGTTCGCATATCTTGAAGATACGCATTTTTCCCCCAACTAAAGATAGGGATTTTGTGTCGGCATTTTCAGTGGGAACTGAGCTGTCTCTAAGTTATTCTAGTAAATATAGATAATTCAGATGGAAGGGTAGATGATATATGAGGCAGTCATCTAGTTAAATATATAAGTAATTTAAATGGAATTTAATTTCTTACCTTATCTTATATTATTATCTTTAATCTTATCTTTATCTTATTGCTTTAAAAGTTTGAGTAATTCTTAGAGTTATTAAGACACACTCTTCTGATCTCTTAAGTTATTCTAGGAAATATAGATAATACATATGGAAGAGTAGATGACATATAAGAGTGGAATTTGAGTCAGTCATCTAGGTAAATATATAAGTAATTTACTATATATGAAATTCAAGGTGAGAACCTTATCTTTTTTTTGCTTTAAAAGTTTGAGTTCTTCTATTGAGACTAACTCTTCTGCTCTCTTAACCCATTTGTGAGGTGATCTCAGTGACCCAGAAGTGGCGGCCAGCCAAGCGAATCGAGGAGCAGCCACTGGTCATCCCTAGGGCGGCTCCCCTTTGATTCCAGGCCTCAGATAAGCTGCCAAGAGTCACTGGAGCATGGTTTGAGATTCGCTTTCGGTTTTGGCGGATCGATTTCAGTGGAGTTTTGAGTTTGAGAGAGAATGATTATTCACACACACACAGTTCCAGGCCGGATCTATTCGAGGATCACACGTTTTGGGGCCTTATTTTTCGGGACCAAGCACTGGCCTGGCTCCAGCAATTACAGTAATTCCAATTAATATGTGGCAGGCAGTCGGTGGATCGGTTTCCTTTCGTATCTCGTAGATGTGGCGCGTGCTGCATGCGCCAGCCCAGCATCTGTATCTGCCAGATACTCGCCGCACTTATTATTGTCCATCTATTTGTCTTTGATCAATCGCTGCCATAGCTGCAGTTGCAGTTGCAGTTGCAACCGGTAGCTGAAAGTCTTGGCCCCGCAATTATAAATGGCTGCCGCCAGAGCCCGCAGAGTTGGCCACTTCTATAATTGCCCCAAAAGGGGGAAATCACTAGCAACAGCAACAGCAACAGCACCAGCAGTTACTAACAACAACATTGTATCACGCCAGAGACACGCTAACTGCAATGGCCAAGGAGAAAAAGATACATACGAGGCGTTCTATGACTTTTATCGCACCGTTTCTGGCCAACTGCAGGCGATGCTCTGATGAGGGTAATCCCAGGCTGTATCTTTCACATATTCAAAATCAACTAACGATCTAACTGCTTTTGCTCTAGAGTCAGGTCGTGCCTTGGTTGTTTCTTGATTTTTACTATTTTAATGTAATTTTGTATAATTAACGGAAACTATGGTTACAAGAGATTTTCCGTTCCGTTTAAGTAAATAAATTTTAGAAATTTATGAAACAATCAACTGATTTTACATTAAAACAAATTTAGTTTAGCAAATTTATTATTAACATAAACTTGAATATAGGTTCAACACCGAAAACTCTAAAATAAAACCTCTTCAAAAAGTGTAACCAAAATCAATGCACATGGTCAAATCGATGGCAAGACCACTTAAATATGGGTTCTGTACTCTGAGACTGGCATAAGGGGATTGTACTGAATCCCTACAGGTACGCTCCCCTATCCTCACCCTCCTGACCAAGCTCAGGCATATAATTTCGTTGACGCGCAGAATAAATGATAAATGCAATCATTATAAGAAACACAGCACAAAACCGGCAGAGCAACGAAAACTTGGCCGAACACGAAGGCATGATTAAAACTTTGCCAAAAGATGGCCAGAGAGATGCTGGAGCAGGCCCATGAGATGGTCAGAGCAGGGCTGGAATGAAGGGTTAGTGGAACTGGAGGTTCGCTTTTGGGGTCCGTTTGATGCAGACACTTCAGGCACTTGAATTTATTTTGTAGTCATAAACTCTATAATTTTATATACCAGAACTACCATTACATAATTCTGTATATATAGAAATAAATATAAAATATTTTACCCTGCCCTTTTTAATCCCAAAAATACACCAAAATAGTATTTATTTAGAGAAAATACTATAATTCTTTATGAATTTGTATATGTTTTATATTTTATATTTTTTTTTCAAGTGCCAAAACTGGTACCAATCCAATGCGTGTGCCGTGTCTCCCTCAGTTCGATCGTGATACGCTGACCGAGTGCAGCGCGAATGTTTTATGACCAGCCCCGACCGCACCGGGCATAATTTGTTAGCCTGGCCAGGAGGAGGACCAAGAGAGAGGATGCTGCCGGATCGGTATCGGGATCTGGTGAACCCGCTGCCTGGACCCAACCCTCGCCTGTCCGCCCCCTCCCTTTGCACAGAAGCTGCCCCACCACACTCCCGATCCTTTCGATTGCGTATAATTTTTGTTCGCTTCATTTTATACATTTTGCAAATGTTTTTTTTTTTTTTTTTGTATCTTTTTGGGTTGGAGTTTGCCTGCCCTGCCCTTCATTGGCATCATTTGCCTGCGGGGCATAATTTTTGATGGGCTTTCGTCTGCTTCTTTGGAACCAAAAAAGCCAAAAGAGATACCTATAGCGCTACCTGGGTATCTTTAAGGCAGTTTGATTTGGTTATACATCGAAATTATTTTTAAAATTTAAATTATTAGTTAGGAAATTAAAAGAGAGTTTGAAATAATTTGTGGGACTTCACAGATAGGCTAAAAATATTTAATAAATGTAAAGAATAATATTTTAATAATAATAATAATTTTAATAATTAATAATAATTTAATATCTAATGTTATTTAAGTTCTAACTTATATCTCAGTTTGGACAGATATTTTTAAGCCCTATAGGGGTACTCCCTGCCTGCTTGGTGGAACCTCTTGCTCCACATTCAGCTCACAAAGATCCTCAATTGTTTTTTGGTAGACATTGCACATTGGCCTACACCCTTGGATATATACGTATGATTAGGAAATATTCTACACATTTTCACTTTATGAACAACCCGGACTGTAGCCTCCTCCCTTCGTATCCTGAGGCAGCAGGAAGCAAGGGAACAGCAGCAGCAGTCGAAACGACAGCGATCGACCCTCGGGCCTTAAAAAAGTTGGACCCAGCATGAATATTTTATTTTGAGGCAAAAAAGATAACTGGACAGATCCAGCTGGGTACATGGCTAAAAAATATATACAAGATTTTTATTAAATATCTGTGGGGCCTTAAATCTCTTTAATTTATTAACTAAAATACAATTATTTATTTTGTTCAGTGCACACCTGTGTGAGAGGTGAGGATTGGTGTTGGGCTTCGGCTCTGGGTTTGGTCTTGGTCTTGTCTGTCGCGGACATGGGTCGCTGATGAACGCCGTTTCGTGTCCGGCATCTTAAGGTTGCCTTTTTGTACCCAGCACTTAAATAGGGTGAAGGTATGTTTAATTTGTGTAATTAAAAATAAATAATAATAAAGATTTAAATAAAGATTCAAATATTAAAAATTGGTTTTGTACGAACAAAATATAGGGTTTTATTGTAATTAAAAAACATTGAAATGGTACTTTTGACAACCTTGCCGGGTATTTTAATTATTAGTCCAACGTTTGAAGGGATTTTTTATGAATCCTGTCAAATTTTTCAAGATTTTAACCGGGGTTAAAATTGTCAAAAATTAAAAAACAACATTTTCTTACACGATGATTTCAACTTCATAAAAACAAAGATAAAAAATCTCTACGAATTGAAAATTTGTTGTTTATAGATTTAGTTGGGTTTTATAAACCTATATTTGTCCAAAGAAATATTAAAAACATATATCGATAAATATTTATGTAAATAAATCGAAGTATTCGTCCATTAAGTCATTGATAGAATAAATTCAAATATTTTATAATTTCCCATTAAATCTTAATTAAATTATAATAAAATATTAATAACCTTTTGACCTAGACAAAATAACACAGAACAGCTTTCCAAATATTTATTATTTAATCATTGCTTATAAATACATACATAATTATTTGACTTAATTATTTATTTATTATATGTATACGTATTTGTGTTCTTTTTCGTGCCATTTCTTGGCAGCTCTGCTTTTTATGCTCATTTAATCTCGCTGCGCGTTTTTTAACACATTTACGGGTGGCGGGCGAGGGGTGTTGGGGATGGAACCACATCATCGATTATGTTGATCTTTTTTTTCGACGCGTTTCAGTTTGTTGTCCGTCTCGCTGCCTATCTCTCTTCCCTCTCTGTGTTCCCCTTGCTCGACGCTCCGTTCCTTACTTGTACCGATTTTTTTTGTTTAACTGCGCACTTTTACTGGACCGAAGGAGGTTGGGGGGCAGGGCCAGGTGAGTAAGGGGAGGGGGCCGGAGACGTAGCGGTGACTCGCTACCTGTCTTACACAAAATAAACGCACCAGCTCTCGACCCCATCCCAGCACTGCGAGGGTACAGAGAGAAAAAATAGCAAAGCAATTAAAAAATCTCTCTCTAATATATACAAGTTTTTATAATAAGAGAGGGAGAGAGAGAGAGAGAAAGAGATAAATATTTATAATAGCATCTAGTTAAATAAGTTTGAGTTATTTTTAAACATTTTGGGTATATATTAAGGCAGTTCTTGAGTCGGTGTAATATAGGGTGGTAATAATGATAATGATAGGGTGGTAATAATGCAAATATCAAGTATACGCATCAGTTACCATTAACTATTTTATTTTGTACTTCTCTACTCTATATTATACATAGGTATTATTTTAAAAATAGTATCAGAATCGTACAGAAGTTTTAAGAAGCAGAATTATATAATATGATATCAACTCTCAGAAGAAGTATTTATTATAGTTTCAATTAATTTATGTAAAAATACATTTTAAACTGTATATTGCTATATAACTTATTTTCCATATTAATTCCCACATTATTTCTCTCTCTGCATCCCCATCCCCCCTTTAGTTTTAAGGTTTTCTCTGCCTTTGTAACATAATTTTTTTTTCTTGCCTCTCTGTTTGTTTCCAGTTTGGAAACCCTTTAGGCGCTCATTGTCAGCTCAGGTTCTTCGATTCTGTTCGTTTTTTTTTTTTGTTTTGTTTTGGTTTTGTTTTTTAACGAAACCAGATAAAAAGCGAAAAATAAACGAGAAGTGAACACAAACTGCCAGATATATATGATTTCTTATTGTAAATCATGACATTTTGTTGCTTTCTTGGCCCTGGCATGTTGTCTGTTTCTGGCTACCGTTTCCACTGTTACGCCGTGTTTGATTTGGCGACGTGAGGCGAACGGACAGACAGGCGGACAAGCGGACCAGCGGACTGGCAGACTGAAGGTATAATGAACAGAACCCACGCGGCGGATTATGAATGCTACTGCAATCATTGCATCAAGGAATATTGAGTTCAGAAAGCGGAAAAGGATAGTTCTTGGACTTAAGGGGGTCTTCTAGTTACGAATTTGAAAAAAATCGATTTTTTGTATCATTAAATCTGAGGATTACGCCATATAAAGGGTTTTGTAAAATACTGATATCACTAATACCAGTAATTTTCATCGAATTCAACCAATTTGTTGGCTAAAATTTCGGGCTTGTAACTAGAACCTCCCCTTAACTTAACAAAAATGTCAGATAGCTACTAGGGAACTGAAGAAATGAATTACAATTATTATTATTATTTTGCAGAGATTTTTGTTCATTTAATTACGTTTTTATCAATGCTCTTAGGAAGACTTTCCCCCTAGCTGTAGGACATCCTATCTCGATCGGATCGTAAAGTGTTATCTCCCCTTAATCGTAGTTTACCCTCATTATAGTCTTATTATTTATGCTCAATTGATCGGAGGAGCCCAAGGAATAGGCCTTTCTACGGGCCGGACCCCTCCGAGTTGGCTCTCTTCTCGGCCCTATTTGAGCTATTTAAACTCTTTCAAGTACTTGGCGGACCCTAGCCCCTTTTCGGTACACAAAATTACCCCAATTCAGGTGGGACCAGGGGTAACGTAACCCTTTCATTACTTCGTCTTCTTCTTAGGGGGAAAACTGAAACAAAATGTAAATAAAATTGCCACAGAAAACGGGGAGGGCGGAAAAACGACGAAAGGAAAAAAAATAAAAACAAATCTGCTGCCCGCGGCCAAGTTTCACTTTGACACCTAAAGTGTGCGCACATACCCCCCTTTTTTCGCCGCTGCTGCTGCTGCCCTTGATGGGGCGCGCCCCTGTTCGTTTATTTTAATTTTTTTTATGCTTTCGTTTTCCAGAGCGAGAGAGGGATTTTCTGTTTTGGCTTTTCCTCTTTCCTCAACAGCAGAAGCAGCAGCAGCAGGCGGCAACATTTGCTCCCCCCATTTTGGCTCAGTGCTCGGTGCTCAATAGGTCTTGCGCTTGATAGGTCAGTGACCCACTTGGATGGTGTGTTGTTGGTGTTGGTGCTGTTGTTGTATTCGCCATGGTGCACCAACGTCATTGGAATGAAGATAATCATGAAGATGAGGACGTTGCGCACGATGGATGTTGAGCTAGGGCAGTGTCAAAGGCAGCAAAGGGAGAACAAGGGTTAAACAAGGCATTTATGTTGATTTTTTCACCTTCTTTTTATTATTTAATACTTTATTTATTTGATTTATTTATTGCAATGAGTTAAGCAGAGCGGCTAAGGACCTCAGGCTTACTATCTCTATATTATATATACAAATTTTATATTTATAATAAGAGAGGGAGAGAGATATAGGGAAACAGTTATAATAGGTATAAATTAAATGATTTAATTTAGTAGTTCTTATTAAATAGTTATTATTACTTTTAATATTTTTAATATACCAAAAACTTTAAAAGAATTTCAGCTTTCCAAATAAATACATTTTGGTTTTATTTATAGTTTTTGCATAACACCTAAAAAAACATATACATGTATTTCTTAATTTCCATATATGGATGTATGTATAAAGTTATACTTTTAGAGCCTCCTTTACCAGTTTTTATTATTTATATTTATTTATAGTTTTATAATACTAATTTTAAAATGTATTAACATTTTTTTTATTAATCTAAACTTAGTTATCTTCCAAGTTCTCTGCTTTAAAGAATAAATAATCAAAGTCAAAAGGTGTGCTTGTTCCTCACTGTAAACCCCCTCAGAACCAGCCCCCTTTTCTGACTTGCGGTTGTGCCTCCCTTTGCCCCGCCCCCTTTTCAGCACAGCATCAAGTTCCCCACATCATCATCATCATCATTATCGTTTTCTCTTGTGCTTTTCCCCCGATTTCTTCACCCTTTTCTTTTATTATATTTTTTTTTTTTAGCCTTTTCCTTTGGTCGCGTGCTGCCTTTCGCTCCTCATCTGGTCCTCTGGTACTTGCTGGTCTTCCACCGCCCTCGACAGTTAACTCTTCTCTTTAAGCACTGAAAAAAATTAGTGTCACTGTATAACAATAAAGCTATATAAAGATATAGTTGCTAACAATCTCATTCTGATTCTGATCTAATTAAAATAAATATTTTACAATTAATTTACAAATGTAAAGTCATTTTTCTCAGTGTCATCAACTCCTGCGCCTTTTTCATTTGCAGTTGCAATTGGCATGGGCGCATCTGAAAAGGGGGGCCTACTCTGGGGGATGGGCTGCTGCTTCTGCTCTTATCAAGAGCAGGTCATCGGGAGATGGCAGATGCTGATTGCAGGCTGGGGGAAGCCGTTCCTCGATGGAAATGAAAAATTTGTGGCCACAGAAAGTGTAACATCTTCAAGGGAAAATAATATTTATATTGCTGGAAAAGTGACTCCAGAGGGGGGATAAATGGAGGCTCTAAATCAATAAATTGATAGGGGAGCGACACATCCACATCCTGGAGACACGCCATCGCACATCTGATGGTGAGATGGGGCCTGGGGCCAGGTCTCGGATCCCAAGGCACAAGTTGTGTGTTCCTCCAATAAAATGGTTTCTAATCGGTTAACAAACCGTATAACACTTGTGCAGTGGGTTAAAGAGAAATCCTATCTAAAGAATGTTGAAATTTATTTATATTTGAAGTAAAACATGTGATATTGTTTAAAATGTGAAGAGCCTGTATATTTTGTAGAGCGAATGTGTAATTTTAACTTCCTTCTTAATAGTCTTACAACAAAGAAGATAATTTTATAGAAATTGCTAGATTGAATCGTCTGATGGAGATGATGAAGGAATATAATAAGTTTGAAGACATTGGAAATATATATTTCCTGACTACACCCAAACTTTAAATATATTTCTCTCGTTATATTTCTCACTACCCCTTCGCACCGACCTGGTCCATACCGTTAACTTTATGATTTAAGTGACGCAAGCGCGTTAATTTAACGGTTATTTGCGTAGAACTCTCACCACCGCCCTTCCACCTTACTTATCTTGCCATCTTGACATCTCGCTTTTTGCGGCTGCCGCTGCGCAGGCGCACAATTTACTGTTGTTTAGCCTGCGCCAAATTGATTGCTCCCGTTATTGTTGCTACTGTTGTTGTTGTTGTTGTTGTTCTTTCTGCTACTTACTCCAAGTATGAATTATTATTTATTTTTATTGAAGCAAGCGAGCGGCAGTGGCGTTTTCGTCACAATTTTTTGCGTAGCGCAAAAAATGAAAATAAACTCAAGTTGAGTGCAGATATTTATTTGATTTCATTGTTATTGTTGCTGTTGCTGCTGCTGCTGCTGCTGGGCTGCAGAAATTGTGTAATAAATAATTTACGCTCGCTTTTGCAGCGTGCCACATAATCATATTCAATAATAATAATAAAAGCACCAGCAATAACAAAAACAACAACAGCAGAAATCTCCCCAAGTAAAGGGGTTATTTGTATGGAGAGGAAAAAAGACGGACATAGAGCTCAAGAGGGAGATAGCGACAGAGAGCGAATGAGATGGAGGGCGGGCAGCAGCTCGTTTGGGTCGCTGACCCAGAAATGTCAAACGGGGAAGTCTTTTAATTTTTATTTCTCCATACTCCAATTGTTGAGCCTCTATGGGGATATGTATAGTGGAGAGCTTGCAGAGCGGATTTTTGTGGATTTTTGTGATTTTTTATGTTATTTATTATTTTCAAATAGGAAATTACCTTCTCGTTTATTTATTTGTAATTTATGACAAGATTAATATCTTTAAAGAATTGTTATTGTAATAAAAGTGTTTGTTTTGGAAGCCCATAGTCCTATATTTCCGGTTCCGTTCTATGTTTCGGTCCAGCAGGTGTACGTTTTTCGCTAATGTCACTATTTATTCCTTCTTATGTATGAACAATCTCAAATAAATAGTCAGAACCCTTCGTCAGGCATTTATCAAACCCAATTTCACCATTAACACTCCAAGTACCTCTTATCTTATGTCAGAACCCCTTTAATTTTGATTGTTGATGGCTTGCACAGTCATGACAAATGCAGAACACCAACATCATCCCCCCCCCCTTTCCTCCCCTAATTCATCATATTTCTGTTTATTTTTCGCTTTATCCACAGCCAATTCGACGACACAAAGCACTCATATTACGCTTAATCAGTTTCGCTCGGACATTTTCCTTCCTCAAGTAATTGGAGTTCCAAATAAAAAAGCTTAAAAAAACAACAACAAAAACGAGATTAAAAAAACCAAATAAAACAATCTAAAAAAACATAAGCAAAGCTGGGCTGAGTAAAAACAAAAGAATAAATCACAAAAATCGAGCCCCTTTTTCTGTGTTATCCCTGCTGCTGCCTCTCCTCCTAGTCCTCCCTTTGGACTCCTTCGCTTGTTGCATGCTCGCTCATGTTCATTTCTTCTTATTTTTATGTGGAGATTTCTTTTGTGTGTGTGTGTGTGTGTGTGTTTATGGGAGACGTGTTTTTTTTTAATGAATTTCATCATGTTGAGCAATCCTTGCATTATGTATCGCAAGCTTATCTTCTGTGCACGTTATCAGCTTATTTTTTGACCTCAAGTAACCCGGAACTTGGATTTAAAGCGATAGCTTACAATTTTAGAAGTTATGTATCTTTATGAATAATTAAAAGGACATTTTGTGGGAAGGGAACACTGTAATGGGTTTTAAATATTCCCCTAAATTAAATCACTTTTGTTGTTTGTACATCTAATTAACTAACGAAATGTGGTAATAATAATTGAATCCAAAACAAATGTGTTTTTTAGGGCTAACTTCAGTATAAACCATAAATTCGTTGTAAATATTGCGAGCATAATAACACCTGAACCGTTAACAAAAACGGTGTTAATTAAATAAGCCATCAAAATGTGATTATCACAATCGAATGTGCCATAAAATTTGGATTAAAAGCATAAATACAATTCTGCGCTTATTTCGTAATTTTTTTTCAAGCATTTTAGCGCGCAAACTTGCCGGATGACAGAGACAGCGCAAAAGAGCGAGAAAGAGAAGGAAAAGGCCTGTTTCGAGTGTGGGAGAGAGAGGTTCACAGAGAGAAAGAGAGAGACAGAGAGGTTGAAAACCGGGTTTCCATGCTGCAGTCAATTTTTGAAATATGGTGAAATTGATCGGAAATAAATAAACAATATTCAACATTTGAAATTCTAAAAAACTCACAAAACACTTAACAACTTCATTTTTAAATAATATCTTTAACATGTTGCTGCTTTTATTAGATTGTAAAAGTAGATAGTAGAATTAGGTAATAGTTTATAAATTAAATTATGAATTAAAATCTAGTTGAAATGCCCTTTTATTGGGTAACATTTTCAATATATGTTAGTCCTTTTAAGCCAACCTTTTACTGCATATTTTTCCCATTTAGTTACTACCTTTTCATTAGAGTTTACAAATCTGTGATGGTTTCTACTCCTATTTTTTAATACTTTTTACGCTCCGCTTCTCTGAGGCCTCTCAACGCTCGCTCGCTCTTTACCATCTCGCACTCTCTTTTTTTGAACAAATAAAAAATCAAAATCCAAAACCAAATGAGAGACTAAAAAGCAAAAACAAGAACAACACATGGAGAGCATTGTACAATCGCAGTTTTTGTTTTGCTTTGGTGTTCGTTGAGCAGCGCTGCCGGCGTCACTGCCTCTTCTACTGCCTTTTCTTCTGCTTTTCTGCCTCTCCCACTGCTGCTGGTTCTTCTTCTTCTTCGGCATTTACCTGCTCAACAAGATCTTTGTGCACTCACACACACACACACACTTGCTCATATCCCAGCTGCCCACTCACTCTCGGTTGAAACAAGAAAGAACACCGACTTTAGTGTTCCGACTAAATAATACCTCATACGCACTGTTGCTTTGTGGGCAATGATATTGGGTAACATTGCCTACTTTTTGGGGCACATCCGCAGGAATTTTTTATCCCGAGATACTAAAATTGTTTTAATATCCTTGTAAAGTAAAATACCAAGGCTTTCGATACAAATTTAACCTCTGAAAAACCTGAACTGATCCTATAAAATTGCAACTAAATCGTCTACCCTGCCTTTGATAATACCCTTCCACTCTACGTTTAGCCAGGGTATTAAAAGAGCGAGATTTTTATTATTCTTCATTTTTCACTCACTCTCTGCTGCAGCTCTGCCAGCCCGACCCCCCAATCCATCAACTACCTGCATGTGCATGTACAGGAGAGTGCAAGAGCGAAAGAGGGAGAGCAACAACTGCACTGGCTGCGGCCTACGTTGCGCCTACGCCGCCTCGCTGTCGCAGCGCAGCTCTCGCCGCCGCCGTAGTTTGAGGCTCCCTTACGACTGCACAGTTCTTTTTTAGCCGCGGAGCCAGTAAGACGTGTTTCTCCCCCAGAAGAAACACACTACGCTCTTTCTTTGAGTCTGCGAGTGCTTCTCAAAACAATTAACAACCACAGCAGCAGTAGGAAACAGAAATTATCGTGTCGGAAATTGTTTGTGTTTTTAAATAAGTTGCAACGCGAGGCAAAAGCTTGATGAAAAATGCAAAAGAATCTGAGAAACTGAGCGAAAACTTGACTTGAGTGTTGGTTGATAAATCGAAAACAACAAATAATATTAATATCGACGAAAACTAATTAAACTAACAAAAAACTGCACAAAAAATGCGAAAGTTTTTGATATTTAAAATCTTGCACAAGAAATACAAAATCAATTAAAGTGAACTCTAACTGAAAGGTTTAAAACAAAAAACACAACAAAATATAAAAACAAACAAAAAATTAAAGCCAGCGAAGAACAATCCGCATAAGAGCGAAGCGAAAACAAAAAGCAGGAAGAAGCGGCAGGAAGGAAACGGGATAAAAAAGGAAGGAAGCACCCACACACTCGCACACACGCACCTACAATGGCCGTGCCCTTTTTCCTGCCCGAGGGCGGCACCGATGACGTAGCCTCCAGCTCATCGGGTGCCTCGGGCAACTCCTCCCCACACAACCACCCACACGCCCACAACCACAGCCATCCCCCGCTCTCTGCGCACTCCTCGAGCGCATCCTCCACGTCGTCGGGAGTGTCCTCCGCCTCCTCCGCCTCCTCCTCCTCATCATCCGCTTCGTCCTCTTCATCCGCCTCGTCGGACGGCGCCAGCAGCGTCGCCTCGCAGTCCCCAAACACCACATCCTCGGCCACGCAGACGCCGATGCAGTCGCCGCTGCCCACCGACCAGGTGCTCTACGCCCTCTGCGAGTGGGTCAGGATCTATCAGAGCCAGCAGAGCGGTAAGTCTACAAAAGTCTCCTAAAAGTTATTAAAAAAGAAAATAATTAATGAATTTTAGAGAAACTTGCAAAAAACTGAAAATCAATTATATTTTTTTATAGCTTCTAAAAAACTGCAACACAATGAATTTCTAGAGATTTTATTTATGAAACTTCTAAACTTAAAAACTAATTTCTTAAGAATTGTGTTTTTTTGTTAACTTCTAAAAAACGTAAGCCCAATAAGTAGCTTTTACATTTCTTTATGAAACTTCTATAAAATTAGGAACCCTTGCGGATTACAAATATATACTTATATGTATAAAGAATTAACTATTGAAAATTAATAACTATAAGAATACCATCTTACCTTGGTAATTCGATTTTAAATACAATAGAAGCTACATAATAAATAAAAGTTATTTCTAAGATTGTCAAAATGACAAGTTTTTAGTTTTTTAAATACGAAACAAGTTGAACATTTTAAATTTTTAAAAATCTAATACAAAGACAAAATATAATCAAATTCTCAAACTTGAACAAAAAATCTTCAAGATTCTATGCCCCAAAAAATATAAACATTTGGATTTATAAAGATCTAGAAAGTCAATAATGAAAACTTAACCAGCTCTAATAAAAGTTTATTTAAAAATGATTTCTAGTCAAATCAAAAATAAAAATAAATATTTTCCAAGTTAATTTTGTAAAACTTAATATGGCGGAACAAAAGCAAAAATAATACACAAGACAAGCTAGATCCTTAAAAATAATTTAATTTTTTAGCATTATCATTGATCAGATACAAAAATATTTTAAATCATAATTTGAAAATTATAGATTCTAACCGATATTATTATATATTTTGATCTCATAATATTATTATTTATTTTGATCCCATATAATATTATTATTTATTTTGATAGAACACTACATTAAGGGGGTGTCAAATTCACAAGGAAGTATCTTGACAGGCAAGAAAGTTGTGTGCGTTCGCATTTTAAAATGGGTCAGCAATTAGCCAAGTTGCTGTTGTGACGTTATTTGTTAACTGCTTCAGTTCTCGCCGTGCAAAATTTCACTTTTCAAGGTTGTTGACTCATCCGTCCGAGTGATCCCAGGCACTGTGTTAACTGCCTTCCTCCAGGTTGTTTTTGTTTTCTGCCGTATTTTTGTGTATGGTCAGGTCAGCACTTTGTCAGCTTATCAGCAAAAAAGAAAAAAGGGAGAGCGGAAGGCAACACGAAATTTGCATTAAATTACTTGGCCAAAGTCGAAAGGAAGCCGCAACCGAAATTGGTAATTCAATAAATATTAATCGATCGAGTTTAAAAAGGGGAAAATTGAGAAGATGCGAATGGGAGGAGGGTTGAGTTGTGATCACTCTAAAACGGGAAGACACAAAAATGCAGAAACGTAAACATAAGGAATTACTTGAGGTAAAGATCAAGTTACAACGATATTTGGAACCAAAGTCACTTGGTCTTGGTTAAAAATACCCATAGGGATCCTAAAAACCCAACAGCAGAAGTATCTTTATCATAATTCCCAGATTTATTAGGTGATTATCTTATAGTTATGCTATTAAGTCTTATTAGCATACCTGATACTCTTAATAAATCACACATCCAAATGCCTTGGAAACTAAAGATCAATATCCCTGAACACCCCGAAAATAGCCACATAAATCTCCCGCCAATCCCGGCCAAGATCTGTTAAGGTGGTAAGCCTCTGCACAAACACCGAGACAGATGCAAGACAACCGCCAACTTGGCTGTCATGCGATATTAGCCGTATTTCTGCGGCACAAAGTTGGGCGTGTGCTGCGCTGCTGGACCAGCAGAAAGCGAGACAAAAAACAGACCCGATCCGACCTGGTCATAAGCAAAAAAGAGGTAAACCCAGAGAGCTGGGAGCAAAAGAGCTAAGCACGTTTAATTGGCACGCGCCAAGCTCGGCTCGAGTCGAATGTCTTACTTCTGAGTGCACTATATATTGCAAAGTATCTGCTAGATACATATGTATCTGCATCGCAGTGCCCGCACGTATCTGTGTTATGGTTTGGCTAACCCAAAAATTATTAAACGCCATTTGACCTTAGGCAGCTTGTTTTCCGTTTTTCCAAACGGGTTTGAGGGTGTGGGGCCATTTGCAAAGTGTTTGACTTAACGGTGCTTTAAGTAGCTTTTGTACTCGGCCACGTTGAGTGCGGTCAGTTTTGTTTTTGTTTCGCTTTTTATCTGAATTTTTGCGCGCTTTTCATGTTTGCTTTGCGGTTTTTCATTCGCGTTCCTTAATTTTGTGTGTTGCCTTTGCATATTAGATTTTGTCGCTGTCGATGATTGCCAGCTGCGGTGTGGCAGCAGCACCATAAATTTTTGTTTTATTCTATTTTCATTGCTTTATTTGTTTCGAAGTCTTACCTTTTTTTTGCGACTGTCAGCAACAATTGGTCAAGCCAAAAAAATAAATAGAGTTCCCTTCTCGGTTTTGAGGGTGACTCAGTTTTGGGCGTTTCATGTTTTTTATTTTTTATTTAATGTCATATTTCATAATTATTTATTTGAGATGTGGTGAAAAAGGTTAAAAAAAAGACGCAAGTGAATACCAATATTTCTTAATATCTTTTGAATTTAAATAATATAAAGAAAAATAGTTTTAATATTAATTTTGGTTATTTATTATTTTCAGTTTACCCCTCTTTTTCAATTAATTTTCCCCCGCTTTCATATCTTTTCCTTGGCAAACTTTCTTATCCCAGACGTTGCTCCACACTTGTGGATCATGTGCTTCAGTTGGGCACTCAAGTGGATAATTTATCTAATAGTGACACGTCCCGAAACTAGTGAAGAACACGCTACGGGCCCTTGAAAGAAGAACGGGATAAACTGTCGTTAACCAAGATGCAAGCACCCCTTTTTCCTGGTTCCCCTAACTCCCTGCCGTACATACATCCAAGCCAGAATACTTTAGGCCGCAAAAGCGCTTAGTCATCAGGCAGCTAGCAACCCTAAAAGCCTAAAAATGCGAGGCGCAAACAACCCCGACGAAAAATTCCTAAATACCAAAAGAGCTTTTCCGTACCAAAGGACAAAAACAGGGACGAAGGAGAGAAGGAGATGGGGAGGTAGGGGTAGAGTCCTTTTGTTTTGGGCCTCCAACAGCATCCAGCATCCTAGCAAACACAAACACACTTACATGCGCCACATATCCCATTCCAATGGGCGCCCAACAAAGGGTGCAATGACAGCAGTTGTTCCTAATAAGTGATGGGAAAGGTTCAACCTTTATTTAAAGTGTACCAATATTTAAAGTTTGTTATTAAAAAGGTATAATAGAAGAAAATTCCATGAAGATACTATTAGATACATCTCAAAACTGAGAAACCATATAAACTCCTCCCTAATACCACCGATAGATACTCCCATCTCTGACTTCCCTCCCAACAAAACCTTACCTAACCTCAATTTTTGGCCTCTTCGTTTTGGTCCGCAAATTCGCATCATTTCGCCTGGCGGCCTCTCTCTTTTGGCTTTTGTTTTCGCTGTTGCCAACACACAGCTGTTTTTGTTGCGCAGCTAGGCGTTGTTTTTCGCTGCCGCGTCGCAGTCGCTCTTGACATTTTCAACCATTTTGTTTTGCTCGGCAACTTCGTGGATGCCTCGCTTAGGCTAACGGTAAAGAGGCGGCATAATGGCGGCAAAAATGGCGTCTCCTGCCGCATCCTGCCTGGCAACAACAAAGCACAGCTGACTGCTGTGCGCAGGAAATGAGAGCGGTGGCCAATGCAGGCAGTGAGGAGAGTGAGAGAGCGAGAGGCTCCGATTAACCGCAAGTTTTTGCACTCTTCGTTTTTTGTACAGCCTATCCCGAAGTGGGGGAGGGGTAGGTGGGTGGAGGAAGAGGGGAAGAGAGAGAATGGGTGGTTGCGCCTCTGCTTTCATCATCATCATCATTTGCATCTCGATTTGTTTGGCCTGTTGCCAAGCTGATTTATATATGCAGTGAGCTTTTTTTTTATGCCAAGCTATATGAGCTTCGATATATATTTTTTCATTTTGCATTTTGTTTGTTTTTTCTTCTTTTTTTATTGCTTTTTCTGTTGTTACGGTTCTGCCTTTGCATTGACCCTGAATCTTGCTGTGCCCTGAACTATGGCTTTGATTTCCTAGGGTTTTCTCAGGGAAATTGTTGTGTAGCTCTTGCAATTCTTTCATTTAATTTAAGTTCTTGATTTGGTTGATTTTTTGCTTTTTATTTCATAGTTTTTTATGATTTTATTGCCTTCATAAATTGGGCTTAAGCTTTTTTTGATGATCTCCGAAAAGAAAAAACAGCTGCGACCCATAGTAAAATCGGAAATATTTTACTGGGCCATTATTTGCTCATAAAAGTTGTAAGTAGTTTGCCAGCTGAATACTTTTGGCAACACATGTGAAATACATTATTTCAAAGCTTGGATAAATAATTGTAAATTTTTTCCTACAAATAAGTTAAGTTCCTCATCAAAATCCCTTTGGAAGACCTCAATTTTAAGCAGGTTGCAACCTGTCAGAGTTACTACTTACAAAAGAACTTGAAGCTGAATTAAATGCTACGATTAATTTCATACTCCAATTAGTGAGTTTTCCAACTATTCAATTTCCCCCTTGCAACTCTGATTTGTTTACAAACATTTAACACCGTTCAGCGCAATGAACTTTACACGTTTTTCAAGTTTAAATGGCCGCCAGGCGACAGGCACTTTGCCTAATAAGAAAAACTCACCTGAATGGCGAGAGCCAGCACATAAACTTGACACTTTGGAGGCACTATAAAAAACGCGCAACTCACCTGGGTGTGGGTGTGTCTCCTGCCAGGATCAGTCTAAGTTGGCTTTTGATTAAGTCTCCGCCGGGGCCGTGCTAAATTGTTTGCATTGAGGCGTTCGTTCGTTCGGGGTTAAGTTGTGAGGGGCGGCGTCAGGGGGTTAAGGATAGTCTCGTCCTGCCGCCCAAAACGTGCTCAAGTTTTTGTTATGAAATTGAGCCTAGACAAGCTACAGCAAATGCCACGCTATCCATCCTTGACAACTCGACAACTCGAAAACTGGGAAAACTCCTTTTCAACAGCCGAGGACAAAGGAACTTGGGCGACGCGCTCAGGGCAAAAGTGGAAAAGGATATGTATCAAAAGGCGGAAAACTAAGAACAGGATATACCAACTCCTCTTCACAGAGAACAGAATGAACTGAAAACAGAGACGGCAGACAGAGGCTGGCATACACCTGGCTACTTGTTATAATTGGCAAGGTGGCAAGTGCCACAGACATTAACAACTTAACTTTAAGATTTGCTACAAGAAGACTTTATTTTACAAAGGATGCATTTTTTCTTGATGAGTTTTCGTTTGGGATTTCATATTTAATATTTTTTTATTAGTTTTCTTTAAGTAACATTGGTAAGAGTTACCTTTTTGATATTTTGCCTCCTTTTTAAATCCGAAAATTTGAAAGCAACCTCAAATAATATATTTTTGTGACTAAATTCAAAGAACCCCCTCCTAGCACCCCCTTTCTTACGGATCCATTTCCACTTCTTTGGTAAACAAATCAAATGCGATTACTAAATGTGCAAACAAAGTGCCAAACGACAATTAAATCAACAAATAAGCTCGTGTAATTGTGTACGCCGAGGGGTAGATTCGGTGGTACTATGGCTCAGCGGTTTCCACTATATATATACACTATATGTATGGGGGGTAATGGGGGCTGATTGGTGGGATCGAGTGGCGATAACCCTTCGGGCACGCCGGCTCCGAGTGGTTGTGGGTGACGTGACGCAGCGAAGACAGGCAGTCTGGCCCGACCAGGCCGCATATGTAATTTCCATTCAGTTTTAATAACTTTTTACCCCGCGTGCTGTTGAGACGTGCAGTTTGCCGTTTTGCGGCTACAATTCATTTTTTTTTCTATTTTTTCTCTCTTTTTTTAATTATTTTAATTGCGTTGCATCTGATCGAATGCTGCTGCCTGCTGGTGTACAGTTTTATTTATTGTTTAATTGTAATTTTCGCATTTACGTTGTTAATTGCAGCTGGGCGGTGAGAGGAGATTCGGTTTAATTAACTGCTAAATGGTTTTTTCGCATGGAATAAGGGAAATTTTAAGTAAAAGATGCTAGGAAAATTAGCATTTTGATTTTTGTACAAAAACATATTGCTTAATATTTATTATTCAGACCTTCTCTTACTATTCTTCGATTTTTATTTAAAAATAGTTTTAAATTTCCTTTTTCCATTCCTTAGAGTTTTTTTTTATATTTATCTTAGCTCGTTTTTTTGTTGAGCTGATTCAGCCAGTTATATTTTAGTGTTCTTTTTCCCAGCCATGTTTATATGTTTTCCCGGACACAAAACACATGCTCACCATTTTTCCATTGCTCTCCTGCACGGAAAGTAGTTTGGGAAAACCCCCTATAAAATATATGCAAAACAACCAAAGTCTTGACAATCGATGTGCATCGCATAAGTTGCTTGGAAAAGTGTCTTGTGCCTGATTTTCCTTTGGCATTTTATAGCCTTTTAAGCTGCGCTTTCCCTTTGTTGTTCGGAGTGAAGAGAGGAAATTGAAAAATTGCATTTGTCTGTCGTTGATAAAATATTGAGCAGAGCAGAGCGCAGCAGCTTGCACATTCTATGGAGAATGGCTTCCCAGACTTGGCTTAACTTTAGCTGGGCTGTCGTGATAAGCGCTTGAGCTATTTCCAGAAAATGCTCTCATGGAAATTGGAAATTCAGAATTCTATTCACTTGTCCCTCAAAAATGGGTTCCTCATTCCTCAAAGCGGCTTCACAACGGCATTTAATTCTTCAAGTATTTAATTAAATTCCTGCATTTTTACGGTTTAATTTGTATAGTATTACTTGCGTGTCTGCTGGCCTGGTTTTGTTTTTAATATAGTTTTTTTTTATGCACACGCATTTCGAGCTGACCTTGCTTCGAAAATGTGGCAAATTGCTCAGTTATGAAATATAAACATAACTGGACTGAGTTGGATCATCAAAGCTTGGCACTCGAATTGCCGATGATATGGGATTTAATATCAGAATTTAATAAACTTGACCTCAGGCTTTGTTGTACAGAAGTTTCTTGAATTCTTCTCATGAATTTGAGGCCTGAATTAAGATGAAATCTAATTCCCTTAAATCATCAAACAAAGAGACTTTCTCTTTGTTTTTTTTTCCTTTGAGGTATTACGCAAGTTCATTAAATTTGTCAAGATCAAAGAATCATCCTTACATATCAACAGAACTTTCTCCTCTTTTCATGAATCATCCTCATGTGACTTTCCCAATTGCCAAATTTGTCAACAGCTTCCGCATATCTCTTTTTTGAGATATATCTCTCTTTTTTTTGTTACAAACTTCTCGCATACCACAAATGGCTAATTAGGGGCTAACCAAAATTGGTATTTAACAGCGGGTTATATGGTCATAAAGCGCACACATAGATCAACACCTGATTGACATTCAATTCGAAAAAAACAATATAAAGCTGATCAGAAAACCCAAAAAGGCATTGGGAAGTATAGCAAATAAAGCCAGAACAGAGTTTAAGTTCTTTATCAGGAGACTTCAGAGATTCCAATGATCATTTCCCGAATTCTCTATTGATTTCCTTAAGAATCTTGTCATTAATTAGTCACTTACCTTGGGGCGTGAGTGAAATTTACCGTTCATCCAGGTGCAACAGCTGGTTGCCTAATTAAAACAAGGTGACAGACAGACGAGCTCACTTGAAATGTGAGTTGACCAACCAAATTAGTAATCTCGCATCGTGAGAGACGACAAATCGCCTTAAATGTACGACTTTAAATGTAATTTTTGTGGGATTTTTTGTGAGATTTTTTGTACGATTTTTTTGTGTGATATTTTGTTGTTGCATTTGCTCATTATGGCTTTTTTTGTGTGTGCGCTTCCTCTTCGTGTGTGGGCGTGTGTAACTGTAATCTGAGGTTTTCCTTTTTGGCCAAATTATTCGGGTCTCCCCGCCGACATGCATTTCATGTTGTAATCCCAAGCTTGACTTAACCTCAAGACGGAGTTCGCTGTGGAGTGTTCCTTTGTTCTGTCCTCTTAAGCTTGTTTCGAGTCTCCTCTTTTATGTATTTTTTGTGTGTTGTATTTTTGTTTTTTAATTTAAAATTAAATATTCATCAATAAATGTCAATGTCAAAGTGAAGTTGCTGCTTGTTTCAAGAGGTTTTGTTAAGATTTTGGCAGAAGATATTGCAGTTTGCTGAAAGATACAACTTGGAGCTGGGAGTTATGAGGGAAGAGAATGAAATATGAGATGGGATGGATCTGAAATTCCAGGAGATATTTATTCTGGAAGTTGCTTAAAGATATAGAATTCGATGCTGTGTCAGTTAAGCTTAAAGAGTCATTCATTTAGTTCTTAAATTGCATTAAATAATGCACTTTTAATAAGACTCAACTTGTGATATCACAACTTCCTTCCTATATCTCCGACCTGTTCTATAGCTTCCTCTCCCTATATATCTGATTAATCCAATATTCTGACCGACCATTTCCCATTCCGTTCCACTGACCAACTTATGGAGCTCGCACTTTGCAAACTCGTTTCGAAGTGCGACGCAATTGCTGGAGATACGATTACGGGCACCCGTACGTAGTACGTACTCGTAGTACTCGTATTTATTCATTCTCTGCCAGCTATAGTATATTTTTATGTGTAGTTTTTTTTTTTTGTATATATTTTTTTCTTTATTTCCATTAAGCCAGCAGCACTTCAAGGTTATAATGAGCAACATATGCTGCGGGTAGCAAAACTGCAAACTGAAAACTGCAACTGCAACTGCAATCAACTGCAAAAGGCACAACTAAAAATGCATTTCAACGACGACCGACGACGACGACGACGATTTGTGTTCTTTTGTGTGGCAACTAAAGCGAGGCATTTTTTCATTTTTCACGTTTTTCCGCGAGCTGTTCTTGGGGCTTTTCTGAGGCGTTCTGCTTAGTTAAACTCTGGCCGCTGCACAGTGGCAGTTTAGATACTTTGGGGTTGCAATAATCATAACTCTTGAACCAG
>JAEIHY010019427.1:0-23605 GCA_018904565.1 Drosophila tsacasi
TACTTATAACGAGTTACTTATAATGAGTTCCATATAACGAGTTATGGTTAACTAGTAACGAATTACGGCTACCGAGTTACGGATAACGAGTAACGAGTTACGGACAACGAGTAGGGAGTATAGAGAGAGCAATGCAACTCACACATGGCGACGAATTGTGCAACTAGATGACGACGGAGCAGAAGAAGGGTGGAGAGATAAGAGAGTTGAGACTCTGGCTGCGATCAATCAATAATTGACTGACTGACTGACTGAAGAAGTGTGAGTGAGCTGCTCTACTGGGGACATGGACAAAATGGACATGGTCTACGAGTCGGATGAGGCTCTACACCAAATAACTGGAGCGATTTATTAGTTCTAGCGGCGCAAGCGGATGGCCTAGCTTTCAAATGAAATCGGTATCGAAATCAAAATCGAATCGAGATCAGGATCCGAGAATCGGAAACCGGAATTTGAAAAGCGTGACGCGTGTGCGGGAATATCAAGAGACTTTTGACGCGGCAACGGAACGTGTTAAGGACACAGCACCTGCAATGATCATCATGCAGATGGTGAACACCTTCTCGTTGTCTGTCTCCGCGGCGACATTGCCGAAGCCCACCTGCATAAAAACGTGGGAAATTGAGCAGAGAGAACAAAAAAATAGAACGAGAGGACGAGATATATTTAAGTTATTATTACGAAGAGTATGGGACTCTCCCGGCTGGGACACTCACCGAGGTCATGCACGTCATGGTAAAGTACAGGGCCGTCACGTACATGCTCTTCCGTGACGGCCCGTTCACTAATTCCGGCCCGGTGTCGTTGCTCCATATATACGAGTACGGGGATTGTGTTACGTTGGCCAGCTTCCACAGCCAGCTGTACTGGATCTGTAGGAAGAGACGAGAATCCAATCGATTAGTTGGAGAGTGAGTGGAGGAGTGAGCCCTTCGGGATCGTAACCCACCCCATTGTCTGCGTCGCTGCGCCCTATCGAGTACCAAATGCAGGCCAGCCAGTGGGCCACCAGCATGTAGAAGCAGAGCAGGAGTATCAGCATGGCCGCACCGTACTCCAGGTAGCGGTCCAGCTTGCGCACCACCCGACCCAGCCGGAGCAGACGGACGACCTTGAGGGCACTGAACAGGGACCCGATACCATCCTCGTCCCGATCGAACGCGTTGAACACGTCGTACGGCAGGCAGCTGAGCAGGTCGATGATGAACCACGACTTCAGGTAGTTCATCCGGATCACCTTGGGGTCGCTGACCACCTCGCCGCCAGGACCCACGAAAGTTGTGTGGAAGTTTAAAACTGAGGGCAACAAAGGGTTTAAATTAGTGTATTTATAATAATGATACATGTGAGGCAACTTACCAATATCTATAAAGAATATAACATCGACTATTGAATCGACCACGAGCAGGGAAACATCCTCTGAGGTTTTATTTTTAAACGCTACATTGTATGGCACCTGCAAGAGGGAAAGGTAGGGATATTAGTACAATATTTTTAATATTTTAAGAACCTTATATCAAGTTATCGATTTGTTCTTAGTCTTGAAATGTGGAATAAAGCTCCTATAGGTAAAGTCTCCCCCCAGGTCCCAACTGTCATTCAGATCATTACTTTCTTTCTGATGCGGTTTCTCCTCTCCTTGAAAATCCTAAAATCTCACCTAAGTCCCTGCTCCAGGTGGCGCGTCCGTTGCCAGGCGTTCAGCAACAGTTGGCTGGCCCGCCCCACCGACTGCGTCCCCATTCGGCCGGCTATGTTGTCTTAACTGTTGCCCCAAGTGGCAGTTACAAGCCTCTTAACATGGCTCGTCTTGGCCCCAGCCCGGTCGGAGGTTGGATTACAAGCCACGAATGCTGTGCTGTCAGTCTCTGTTCTCGTCCTCGTCCTCGTCCTCGACAGGACCTCCCCCGACTGAGCATATTAATTTGAGCACATAAAACATAAGCCGTCCTCTCTCTCTGCCAAAGGGATGATGGTGGCGGGGGCGAACGAGTGTCTGAGCAGCCACTTGGTCATGTAAATGTGTGCACTTGTCTGTCTCCAGTCCCAGTTCCACCACTCCGCTCCCCAGCTCCGGGCTGAGCTGCTTCTCTGACGCTTTGTCTGCTGCGAATCAACATTAATGTCTGACAGAGGGTCGTTATCTGGATTCCCCACTTGAGTCCGAGACGGAGACGGAGGCGGCGAACGAGCCCCTTCCGATCCGATTCGAAGGTGTACTTGCCTAATTAGAGGCTTCGGCGTGCACCTTTAACCCGGGCCAAGTGAAAGTGATATGTGGGGTTGAGAGAGGAGGGCGAATGCCTTCGGAAACAAATGACCTTTAAAGCCGAAATTTTGCTCTTTTAAATCTCAAAAGAGAGTAAAGATGCAACGATTTTTTTATATTAGACTGCTCTCGATAAGCTCTTCTCGATTAAATATCTCGCAAGTAAATTGTCTTTAGATAGAGGGATTCACAAATCTTTAAACCACTTAAATCTTAAATAGCAATTATTTATGGATCCCATAAATCACAGAAACCTGATGATGACTGCTATATCTGTACCAACTTCCCGTAGACATTTATTACCCTTTGACCTGGTTCCCAACATCACTTATCTCCTTCGTATTTTTTTTTTATCGAGGGTGAGAGACAGACAAAGTTTTGATTTGTTGCTGGCCATACATTTATCCCAAAGTTGCTGGTGCGACAGCCACAAAAACCAAACCCAACCGAACGACAAACCAACAAACAAATGCCGCAAAATGTCATTAAACAATAAGCAAACGAAAACTGTTGGAACAAGAAAGTGCAACTTTGCCTGCAAATAGTACGTACTTTGTGTGCAAGGTCGAATGGGGTTGGATGGGGGATTGGGTCTGGAGCGGAACAGCCCCCATCTTTGGCCCCATTAGAAACGCACACGTGTGGAGGATAGTTGGAGGAGGATGGTAGTAGGAGGATGCTACCATCCATAGGAGGATGTACATGGATGCTGAGCGCAATTTAAGCGAAAATGTTAACATCTTGTTGACGGAAATACACACAATTCAGGCAGACAAGCGACATCGGCTTATGAAAAGGCGTCGCATGCGGCTTTGTGGCAATCTGGATGTGGTGGGAAGGTACCCACACAGCCGTGTCAGGTGGTGGCAGATGCCCCTAGATAAACCCAACCCACACCGACTCTAGGCCATGTCAAAAAGTATGTTCAAATCGTTGTCAGACAAGAGGGGCTCGTATGAAATAATAAGAGGGCCAATGGATGCGACAGCATAAATCAACCTCAGCCTCAGAGAACATGAATATATAACTGAGCTATAAAAGTGTTAAATACAAATAAAGGGAATTCATATCCACTAACCATGATGGCTGTATAAAATGTTAAACACAATATCACCCAGTCCCAAATTGCTTTAAATGCACAATAATGCAGGAGTATGTGTGGCGGCGTTTTGGGCGCTTCCTGCCGATACTGTGGCATGATATCCGCGCTCAGCGACATCATCTGTAACACACACACATTATTATATATAATAGATATCTGTGTTAGCTAGAAGTTACACTCACATGCGCCAGGTTGGACTGCTTCGTGGGATCCTTCAGCGTGGGCAGATGGGCGCTGAACTGGCGACTCCGCGTCACCGATCGGGCCAACTTGGCGAACTTCGAGAGACCTAAAACTGGCAAGAATAGATTAACCGCTACGAGGATGCAACACGCACACAGGACAGACACACACGCAGAGGTGCATAGCGACAGGATAACAGAGAGATATATATAGTTATAGATATAGTTAGGCGAATGAGTGGTATTTATTTGTACATCGAATGGCGTTGGTTTTGGTTTCGGTTTCGATTCCAATTGGTTTCATTTGGTTTTCGGTCAGTTTTTGTTGGTTTTCAATTTGTTGAAGCGTGTATTTACAGGTGTGCGTGTTGTGTTGATTGTGTGTGTGCGATGGTGTGTGTGAGTGTGTGTAGACATGGAAAAGAGAAAGAAAAAGAGTAGTATTGTGGCAGGAGACAGGGGCACAGGTGCAGAAATTCATATGGAGCACGATTCTGACAGAACCAAACCGAAATGTTGTTTATTTTGGTCTAAAAATAATATCTGCAGATTTAAAATCATTTAAATTGAGTGCCTATAAGTATGCAACATGCATTTAACAATTATTTTTTCTATGGTCAGCAATCGTGCTCCACACACTTAAGCCGGGTACAAAATCATGGCATAGATTGAGCTCGCTTACCTCCTTTGGTGTCCTCGCTGTCGATGGGTTGCTTCAGGGCCGTTATGTCCCGGAAGGTCAGCAGGAAGAGGACGACCAGGTCCCGTTCGTTCCGGATCGGGGCCACCTGCAGCAGCAGCCATAGCGGGGTTTCTGCGGGGTGGGGGAAAGCGGAACGGAATTAATAACAATTACGAGTGTATATAGGTAAGTACGCCAGATAACGGGGGCTCCACACTCGAGTGAGTGCGCTGCACAAACGATAGATAATCCCCATTCGCATTCAGGTCACGACGACCAACCGACGACGGACACACACTGAGGTGAACGAGGGGGGATCAAGGGTTAGAGTAGAATTCTTCCTCGAATCTCTCAAAATAAATTCGTTGTTGATTATATTTTAAGTTGTGTATAAAAAAGTTTGTTCTTCATATCAATTGATGTTGGAAAAAATTGTTGAATTCCGAAACTGAAATCCTATAGGGCGATATGACACTGTAAGTAATTGTTTTTCTTGAAAATTTCAGTCTTACATAGAGTATAACAATTATTTAACACTTTTAAGGAGCTAGGATTTTTTGTTAGTCGATTAGTTTCAGTGTATTAAAAAAAAGTTTGATCTTTTAACGTTGTACCTTTACGTTATTATACCCTTGAAGAATATTATAAGCAGTATGCAGATTTATTAGCATTGTAAAAACTAACTTAGAAAAGTTTTCAAATTCAAATTAAGGTATTTTTGGTTAGTTATTATATTTTTAAGCTTTAAGTTTCCCAAAATGTATCCTAAAAAATGTTTTCTTTCGGTGTAGAAACACAAGCAGCGGAGAAGGGGGCAGCAAACAATTCATTGGATTGCAATTATTGATATGGAACGCTGGATAATGGCTGCTGGGTGCTGGAAGCTGGATGCTCGGATTCTGGATTCTGCTGGGTCCAGACAATGCCAGATGTAAATTACGCATGTGAGTGTGTGTGTGTGCACATACAGTGCGCTCCAAATGTATGCAACAGCCGAAGCCTTCCTTTGTCTGACCGGATGAATAATTCAATGAGCATCCGCTGGCAGCGGCAATCGAAGTGTTTGGCCATGGAAATCGCGCCATTAAAGTCGAACGAACATTAAATAGGTAATGTCAGATGGCTAGATAAACTGCAAATATTATATGGCCAATAGGGAAAATAAATGGATTGGTTCCTACTCTCTGGAGGGTTTGAAGTCGCAGCTAAAGAGCTGCGTCTAAGCTAGGAAAGAGGAATATTTGTATCTCTACAATGCCTTCTCTTGTCTTGAAAATAATTATAAAATAACCTACTTGTGCTGCTTTAATTTCCCTCCTCAAGTGTTTATAATTGCTTCCAATTACGAGTGCCCTTCTGTGTAAACAATCAACTGGCGTTAATTGCCTAACACTTCGGGTAATGCGAGCCTTTTAACTGTGACTTGACTGTATTAATTGCATTTCAATTTTCACAGGTCAAGGACTCTTTCCTGGTAGAGTGTGTGTGTGTGTGGGCATAATTATGCACTAATTACAAGCACAATTTGCTGCTTCCGTTTCCGGCTAAATGTTTGTGCGCGGTTATTGTTGCTGCTTCCTGCTCCCTCCTTCATGTATTTATCCCCATATTGATTCAAATTGAACAGATTTATTATTAAAGAGGGGGAAGGGAAGCGCTATATGTACCTGTCAGCACAATTTCCCAAAGATTCGGCATTTGTTTTCAATTCAGCCAGCGGAGGTCGCAATTTTCATCCTTGGCTGGAATCCAATCAAAGTGAATTCCAACCGCTGGCCAAGTGCAATTTTCAATCGAGCCCAGCAGCTGGCCGCCGTTCGCTCGCTTCCCCTCTCCCTCATATTGCAATTGATTTATGCTTATTTAATGCACCACCCCCGATGCCACGCTACACTTTTCCCATTTCCCATTCCCCATTTCCCGGAATTCTCGTCCTGACCACACATGCAACAGGAAGTACGAATATTGCTGCGGGCAGGCTGCCAGGAGTAAATTGAGATGCCCATTTTTGTAAGTATTATCCTAAACTTGTGGCTACGGCCAAGAAATAATCTATTTTCAGTGTCCTTTAATTCAAAGTCAAATGTTTAGCTAAGAATGTTAAGTATTTTTAGTTCTCCAAATATTTTTTTGATATATTTTATTCTGACACTAAACATTTACTTGGGGAAAAGTGTATATTTAATGGCTTGTGAAGGCTGACTTTCCCTGAATAATGCTGTAATTAAAAGGATATATTTTGCTACTTCAAGATCTCTAAAACTTCCAGAACACCGCTCACAATATAGCTCACAAAAAAACCGACTTTCACCCCCACAATTACCTTGGGTTTGTGCCTTGCCAAACTGCGAGAGGGCGCAGCCACACTGCAAATCTGTAAAATTGATACTCGAAGGCGTTAATTTATGAGCTGGCCAATTGCAATACTCTGGCAATAATACTCTCGAGGCGAAAAGCGGCGGGACTCCCCCTCGATTTGGCCTTGATTGGGGTTCTAGCATTACAGGTGCTGGAGAGCCGGGACTCTCATCCCGGTTTTGGTTCTGATTTTGATTCTGATTGATGGGCAGACACTCAAAATGCCCGCAGGCAACCAGCCAACACCCCAATTTGTTGGCATTACGTGGAAGGGGGATGATGGAATGAGGGGTTTGTGTGTACAGGGTTAAGGAAAGGGATAAGAGGAGGGATAGGTAAGGGAGCAGGGACTTGGGCTTGAGTTTGGGCTATGACTTATGAAGGGTTCGTTGGGGTAGTCAGAAGGAGCCTACGAAATGAACAATTTACGATGGGCACAGCTCGAGCATAAAGTCACAATAGAGGTCAAGATATTAGAGATCTACCGAAAGCATGTGATATATATCTATATATATTCAAGACTAAGCCCCCTTTTAGTTCCTACCCAGTGCTAGCTGAATGATATAATTAAACACGTTCAGTTTCTGGAGTGCTACTCCTACGCTTACCACAACTGTGGGCCACCTGGTGAGGGGCTAAATCAAGTAAGTAATCAAGCGGCAAAGGGGGAGGAGTGACGTTGATTTGGGTTCAGCAGCAGCAGCAGCATCAGGACCAACTACTCGCCATTAGGAGGACCCATGGCACAGGCAATTTAGCACGGGTCAAAGGGGTTGGGTGGATGGAGGATTTGCTCCTTGTTGTTTGTGTGTGTACTCACTGTTCTTCTTGTAGAGCAAAATCTCGAACTGATCCTGCTGCTGGTTCTCCAGCGTGTACTCCAGCCTTCCCACGGTCTCCTTGTCTGTCAGCTCGCCATACATGAAGCCGCATCTGCAGGTTGCCCAAGGAGGAGGATGAGGAGGATGCGATGCCAGGTTGCCAGGTTGCCAGGATGCCAGATATATAGAAATGCAAAGAGAGGCGGAGAGCAAACGAGGTATTATTCTTGGTTAGCTTTAGGTAGGTTGCATGCCACACAGACACAGGCACAGGCACGGGCACGGAAAATGCAATGGAAAAATAGTTGGAGGAAAAAAAAAACAGAAGCGTTCGATGCCGGGAAAAAAAACATGCCGAACAAAACAAGATTGATGCACCTGGGCGGGGCATCTGCGGAAAATGCCGACTTGCTTCACTTGCTTCACAGAAAAGTATAGTAAACAAATATCAATTTAATGCTCTGCCGCTCAATGGAATCCATGCACTTCCTTGGGGCCGAAGTAAGCTGCTGTTTTGTTCAGCAGAAAATAATATTTCTGGGTCACGGGGCACTCTGTGGATGTCTTAATGGAGGCAATCACTTAAGTAATACAGCCAGGGAGTTTACCTAGGTATACCTATGCCTAGTTGGTATTTTGCAAGCTTTAAATGAGAAATGTAATGATTTATAATCATGAAATAAGTTGTCTATTTTGTAATTATTTTTGTTCACATAAAAAATAATAATTTAATGTGGGTAATGTTATTTTTATCTGTCAATAAATACGATATTCTGTGTAATATTTAACAAATAAATAAATAAGTACAATAAGAATAACACATAAATAATTAAAAGAGTTCTTCGAATATTTCAACTATATATACAATAAAATTCGATATATTTTTCAAGCTTCAAATGACATTAAGAATGCTTTTTAACCATAAATTAGAGTACAACTTTATGTTTATTTTGTAACCTTAAAAAAACCCAATTCATTTAGGGTATGTACTCGATATATGTACATACATACATAATTCAGCTTGCAAATAGGTAATTCATCCATGTTGTATGTCGAATTCATGAAATATTCACACAGCATTTTATGCTCTTGTGAATGCATTTTTAATTTCTCAAAATATATATTTAAATTCCCTTAAAATTGCAATAGCATTCGCCTTAAATGAATTTCATTGGCCGCAAGTGGTTCAGCTTTAATTGTGAATATGCATGTCCGTTGCATGTCCATGCTTGTCGCGGAATCCTGAAACCAGGGCCCCTTGCAGTTATATTTTTTTGATATTTGATATTTGTGTGTGCGGAAAACACTCTCATTGCACAGCGTGAAATAGTCGCCGCCTTTATGTGTATTATTTTTCAATTCAATTAATTCATATCCCACCAACTTTTCACTTGTGGGTTTGCCTTTTACACATAACATACAGTACATTTTCGAATGCCAAACTTATGAATATTTGATAATTGAATTTTTGGCTTAAAAATAACCAAAATACAGCAGCAGGCAAAACTTTTCGGTCGGGGGCCAAGGGGCAAATTACTTGGAAAAGTCGAGAATCGGGGCAAGTTGCAGTGGCAAGCGGGAAACAACTACAAAAAAGTGTTGCATACTTGCAGGCCTGCCGCGATGACGTCAGCAGTGTGAAATGAGAACGAAAACGAAGGATAAACGAGGGGCAGCAACAGAGGCAGGACGAGGCGAGGGGCAGTGGTTAATTTCTGTTGTTTTGCTTTATTCATGCCCTCACACAAAAGTTCAACAAACTATGTATGCTCCAGCGAATCGGCGACGTCACGGGCTGCGCGTGTGTGTGTGTGTGCGCTCGCCGGGGAACAAAAAACGAAATTGGGTTACAAAGCAAACAACACAAAAAGCAGATCCTGGTCCTGGATACATGCCGTACATACACACGTGCAAACATATGTATGTAGATATGGATATAACCACACGGATGCACAAAGTGTTTATGCGCTCACAGTGCGAGCACTCTCAGGAAGCACTCGAAATTCTATTAGGTTTCACAGGGTCCAGGGAACACGCCGCCACTCGAAGGATGTACACATGCTCCTGGCTAGCTGCGAACTTAATACGGAGTCTGTGGCTTCAATTCCCATTATCTCTTTTGAGTGTGTGTATAAATATTTGCCAAATGAAACGAATATATTTCAAGGCCTACTTCACCAGGAGAAGTATCTTAGCGAGGTTTTAGAATCAAGATTAAAGGATAAAGGAATAAGGATTTGTTTCAGTTTGGTTTACAAAAATTTTAGCCTAGGCGTATACGTAATATTGAAAACCAAATAAAATTTCAATATTACGTATACGCATTATAAATTGTGGCATTTTATTTAAAAGAAAATTCCCTGTACTGCAGTTTTAATGCTGATAATAACAAGATAATTTTTAAGAACAAATTAAGAAGTTGTTTAACTAGGCGTATACGAAATATTGAAATCAAAATTCAAATATTAAGTATACGTCATAAGAATGTTTCAGCTCAAAGAAGCCAGGTTGGAAAGCTAAAATAACATATTTGCTCTCAAGAAATTGCCCTTCAAAGTAGTTTCTTTTGCTGATAATAACTTCAAGACTGTGGAAAGTGATTTTCGATAGGAAATAAAGTGATTCCTTGGCTGCTCTTTATCCTTCCACTTTTCGATTTCCCTTTCCATTTCCCTTTAACCAATTCCGTTTTTTTCTACTACTTTTTGTTGGTCACTGTTTTCCTGTTGCCGTTGGCCGTCATTCCCCTATTTCTCCTATATATTCCCTATTCGCTTCTCACGCGACCACAGCAAAAACGGAGGGCACACAAAAAAAAACCGTAAAAAAAGAAAAGAAGCAAACAAAAACAAAGACTACGATAGAGACAGGGACAAAGACAACAACAAAGTGGGTCACACCAACACGGATGATTGAGCGGATGAAAGAGGCAAATGTGCAGCGCCATCTCTTTCTCTCTCTCTCTCACCGACGACAGGGGCGGATCGCGAAAAAGCAGTTTTTGGAGAGGGGCTTATTCTAAAAAATATAGATATAAGTTAAAGAAGTTTTTATAGTTCAAACGTTTTTAAGAGATACATTTTACGAAATACAGAAATTGTGTTAAGCAAAAGAAACAACATTTGGCAGCTTTCTTACTTGTTTCCGATCGATTCAAACATGTGTATGCATGTCTTGTTGATTTAAAAAAGTGCCCCCCTTAACGCCTCCCCTGATGTTGGCCCAGAAGAGCAGGGCTCATCGCTAGCTAAACGGCAGATTGGCATTAAAAACTTGTATTTCTTCGGCTAGGGAATTGCCCACTGATGATGCAGGTGGGCCGAGGTGAGGTGGCTTTTGGGGTGGCTGCTCCATGGTAAAATGGAGTGCTTTTCCCCCTTCTTTTTTTGCGGCTTCCAGTGCTGTTTTTTCGGCCTGCAAATTACAAACAATTCTCGGGAGAATCATTGGATACGCTGGCCTCTGGGTCGCCGCTTGTTGATTTATGAGGCAGCGAGGGAGGAGTGAGGAGGCAGGGCGGCAGAGCGGCAGGAAAGTAGAGAGAAAGAGAGGTAGAGACGCAGAGTTCTAGCCAAATTAAGGCAAACAAATGCAGTTAACACTTTTGCAGATGCCCCTGCTCCCCTCTCACTCGCTCGCCCATCTATCACCCGTCTCTTTCGCCATCAATTCACCAAAGGTTTGCATAGAATATTTGTTTGGTCAGGACCGGAAGGCAATTTGAAACAGGGTAACGGTGAATGGAATGGCAGAAGGGGAAAATTGTGGCAAATAAAGCAATTTTCGCGGAAAATTAACCCTTTTTTATTTATTCTCCAAGGTATATATTGCATTGGAAGCTATTTAAACAAGTAATTATAGTATAATTAGTAATTATAGTAGTAGGACATATTGTTAAATTTCTAGCTTTACTTTGTTTTATTCCACCGTGCCATATTGATAACTTTCTTATATATGAACCATTTTGAAATGGAACGCTTTACATATAATTTTTTTTTTTGTTAAAATATTTGATTTGATTTCCAGAGCACTTAAACGCCTTTTCTCATTGTCATGCAGGTTTTCTAAAAGAATTAAAGCCCAAATATAGTTTAATTACGTCGTGAAAAAACTTTAAACAACCACAAATCGTTGTCAATGTGCCTAGAATATTTGTAAAAAAAAAGAATCCTAGAATGCCTTATCGATGAAAATGCAGTTCCATCACTAGACTCAGTCAAAAGCTGTCGTTTGTTCGTTTTGGGTTTCTCATTCAGTCTCCATTGTTCGTTCGAAGCAGTTGTTTAGGAAATAAGTAAAATATTTAATACAATTTCTAGTGAAAATCAAAAGTATTATTACCAAAATGCAGCGAACAAAAAAATATAAAAGGAAAACAGACAAATCTAACCAACCAATCTAACAACCAACTGCCGCCATGTACTTCAACTGGTAAGTGTTATTTGTGCTTAAATTGGATTGAGACACAAGAAATAGTAAAGAATTATATAGTTTAGTTTCGGCATTATATTTAAGTTTTCCCGATTAATTATGTAATTTAAATGTATGCCTGAGAATTATTTGAATGATAAATTAGAAATATTTAAGGGTAGGGTTTTTCTTCCAAGCATACAAAAAAGTCAGCTTCTGAAAATCTTTTTCTTCTCTCAAAGAAAATGTTTGACAAATGAAAAGCAAAGAAAAAAAAAGCTGTCTAACTAACAACTCTTATTGTTTCTTAACATTTAAATAACTACATACCTTAAAACATAATCTAATAAAAATATTTCCCATCATTGCCTTAGGCTAGCTGCCGTGGCTAGGCGGAAACCTGGAAATCCTCCTAAGAAAGTCTTCCACACTACTGACTGCCCAAACCTGATGACGAAGTACAATTACAAATCCAGAAGATCCATAGACTCGACTTGCACGCCGAATTTGCAATTTGCTAGCTTTTGGTCCCCTATTATCTCAAATGCTCTGGTCGATGGGGGACACCAAAGCGCTTTAAACCTGGCGGCGGGCCCAAGAAGAAATACTATAATTTCGGCAAGCTGGCGATATCCGCCTCCATTGTGCCAGGCAGCTGGCAGAGTAGGTCCTACTCTTGCCCTTGAATTCCATAAAGATCGCCAGGCGAAGACCGATCTGCCTACCAGCAGATGTGTATACATACTATCTATATCTTTTCGAAACAAACCCCGACCTCGGGGAGAGTCATTCTTGAAGAACTTTTGCCTCGTTATTGTTGCTGGACTGAAAACCAGTAAGTTAAAACAAAAGAACTAACTAAGAGTGAAATCTTGTAATATTTTAGAGGTTTTTCCCTTTGTTTTAATTTTGCAGTAGAGACTCTTCTCAAGCCCAGGGATCTTCCACCTCAATGCTTATTATCCAGGCTCCGAAAGTATGTACTCTTCAACTTCCACTTTCTGTGAGTCTTTCATCTATATATTTTTCTATATTTTCAAGATCTTCTACATTTTTTATATGTCTTAAATCTTCTATATATCTTCTATATATCTTCTATATATCTTCTATATATCTTCTACATCTCTTCCCACATACAGCTTCTCATAGAAACCCTTTTGCTAAGCCACCAAGGGTGTCACACGGATAAGTACTGAATGATTTTAAGATACCGCTTCGACCGGCCTCGATTGAAGGAAGTTTTAAAGTCTTCGATGGGCCTTCGTTATGGTCTCCGAGCGCATCATTAGGCGCTACTCTGCCAGCGGGAGGGGCATCGTGGCTGTGAATGTCGTCACCTTGCCGCAAAGCTAGTACTTCTTCTTGGTCTCGCGGCCAGGTTTAAGGCGTAAGGTGTCCCATCAGTAAGAATATTCACGGTGACAAGCGACTAAACGCTGGCAAGCTGCAAATACCGGCGTACGTAAACGAATCACTTGTAGGAGTGACCCTTCTCCAGGACCTGCCAGGAGTAGTGTCCAGATGCTGAGCTTTCGTCATAAAATCAGTTGGAGTTTCTCATAGTTTAGACATTTTACCAACTATGTTAATAAATATATTAAAATGGGAAGATATTTTCGATGGAACCTGCCAAAGGTTAAGGGTAATTATCCTTCCTCCGCCATATATATTTCCATTGCGCGGCATACTTTGTGGCGCTTTTCCCACCCACTCATTACGCGCGAACGGAAGGCGGAAGGTCCGTCCATTTGCATTAAGTTCGCTGAGCAGCAAAGTGCATTAAGTTCGACAATGGTTTTTTAATGGCGCAGAAACAACAGCAAGAAAGCAAAACAAAGAGTACGCAAATTAATTGCAAAAAAAGTGAGGGGGGAATGATAAGAGCAGAGGAGAGGAGAGTGAACAATAAATGAACTCCACTTTCCAATGGCTGTAATGGCGTAAGCAGCTGCGGATAAGCCGTTAAGCAGATAAACACGGCAAAATGGCGGCGGGTCAGGTGCGTGAACAGCTGTTAATGATGGAAAGAGATAGAGAGGGAGAGCGAAAGGGGAAATAGACCCAGCGAGAGAGAGAGAGCAAGAGGAAGAGAGAGAGAAAGAAAGAGAGAGAGAGAGAGTGTTGTGACCAGCAGAAATCTCCGGCAATCTCAGAAAATCCTCTTAGCTGCCAAGGCACCGCTCTCCCCAAGTAAAGTGGCTCTCGTTCTCCATCTCTCTCCTTATCTCTCCATCTCTTTTCCGTTCTCTGCCTAGTCTTCCCGCCCACCTGTGTTACCTGTGGGATTATTCAGCTTATCTTTTAGGGAAGCACTGTTCTAAAGCTAATATTTACCTAAAAATAAGCATGCAACTTTAAGGTGGTTCAAACTCAAGCGGAAAAGTAGAGGAAAATGAGTAAAAAGCAGACAGAAAGCTGAGAAAAGCTAGGAAAAGGTAAGAATTAAGAAGAACTTTAAAGGAAGAATTAGAAATGAAATTAATAGAAATCCAAAGCAATCACAGAATATAATATAAGATTAATATCTAAATTACTTTTCTTAAATTTATTTCAATTAAACAAAGAACAGTGAAAGCTTACAAATTCCCCCAGAAATCCCAAGCAAAACGAGTCAAGCAATGCACATTAATTAATCACAGAAAGGGTCAGTCGGCGAGTGACGCCAATTAAAATTAAAACTAAATTGAATCAAAAAGAAAACATAAGACAGAAGAAGACATAATTAATGTACAGCCACAGCAGCAGTGACTGTAAATAGTGACAGAAACCGCGACAGTGACAAATATACGCTCCTGGCTTTTCCCCAACCGAGTGGCAGGAGAAAAGCGTTGACATCGAGTCCATCGAATTGGAAATCAATTAAAAAAACACACACATAATAAAAAACAACACCAAGAATAACAACAGCAACAACAGCGAGGGCAGCTAGAATAGTTTTGGAGTGAGAAAAAATCGGCAATACGTACACATACCTGCACGACTTCTGCATGACCTCGGCCCGGTTATAGCCGCTGATCTTGCAGAAGGACTCATTGCAGTAGACGATCGGGAAATCGACGATTTGTGCGTTGGCCAAAAGGAACGAGCTGTCCGCTGCAAGGGAAATTAGTTTGGAATTTAATAATTAGAATTTTAAAATATATATTATATTATTTATTCAAATGTATAGTTCAAATATATCCATCCAGATCTGTGACCTAAAATCTATACTTAGTCTTTAACATAATCCTTTCCTTTCTTCTTATTTAAAATCCAGTCCTTATAGAAACCTTTACTCTATACACACATCAATCTGAACAAGCAAATCACCACTCTTCACACATTTCATGTACATTTATAACCATCAAGTTCTGCCATAAAGCGAATTACAATTTTAAAGGAAAGTATGGATTTTTTCCAACTCTTCACCACGATTTTCCCCTTCACAGTTGTCTGCGAAATGGCCAGCGACAGTCATTCAGTCAGTCATTCAGTCAACTTAGCTCAGTTCAGTCTATTGGGATTTGCCGTGGAAGTTTATCAAAATATTTGAGCGTAATTGGAACATTTCAAATGTTGTCATTCATAATCAAAATCGTTGTATTGGCTGCAGCCCGCCCACTCATTTTGTGAGCTGCTCTAGTCAGTGTTGGCAGTGTTGTATCTACATATTTCAGAAAGGTACAGGTCAAGTCTTACCAAGGGAAGTCTCACGATGGTTACAAGATAGTTGTTAAAAAATAGTTGTTAAAAATAATAAATAAAATAAAGATTAAGCCAAAGTAATGTTAATATGAACTAAAAACCAGACAAATACCAGGAGAAAACAAAAAGCAAGCTAGGTACGAGTTAGCAGTAACTAAATTAAAATAAGGTACAGCTTAAATTCCAAAAGAAAGTCACAAGCAAAGTTGAATTTTATTTGCGGAACTTGCAGAGAACACTTAAACTATTTTATAAAGATACAAAACAAGTTCCAAAAAAGGTATTCCCGATAGGTACGAGGTAAAAATCAGAAGAGTCACGCCAGCTGGGTTCTATTTTATTTCAGGTACAAACAACTAAAATCATTTTTGAAAGGTACAAGATAAGTTTGACAAAAGATATTCCCGAAAAGTACAAGGGACAATCCCAAATAAAGACAACTGCTCACAGTCAAGTACCTAGACTTCACCCATCACCATCCGATCCGACTAATGGCGGTTGTTATTGCTAAATTTGCTGCCAGCGCTCGGGGCACGAGTTCGAATGGGAGTATGGGAGTTAGGTAAGCAGGTAACATGTGTAAACCACGCGCTGGCATCGCATGGCAGCGATACAGACATGGATACGGACACGGACACAGGGACTCCCGGACATGCATATGGACGATACGGACACTGACACGGACACAGGCACGGACATGGCATCGCTTCGGGTAACAGCAACTGGCGTCGACCTGCAGGTCCTTTCATATCCCCTCTCCTTCCCTTTACATTCCCTCTCCATTCCCACCCCATTCTCCTTCACATTCCCAACTCATACCCATCCACTTCCCCATTACCATTTCCACAACCCATCGCCGCCCTGCCCATTAAGTCTGACTGGTTGTTTTACTATTTATTTGCTGTTTGCCATTTGACTTGCTTTGCGTTGTGTGTGTTTTTTTCGCTTGTACATATTTTGAATTTTTGTTATTTTCAGGTGATTTTATTAGAGGTGCCAAAGTAAAAGGCGAAAGGAGCTAGTGTCTCTGAAATAAAATAATTATTTTTAGCAAGTCTGGACCTTATTTAGTGGTGGAATTTCTAAGATTCCTGAATGATTTCGATAGGTACACCTCGGCACATCCGCGGCTGTTACCTTTTATTGACATTATATGGGGGCTTGCCATTGTAGGGCTGGGATTACAGCTGGCTATGCAAATGTTGCATGCATGTCAGCTCAAGCCTGGAGTTGCATGTAGCAGGTGGCACACAGAAGGAGTGGATGAGGGAGCCAGAGCCAGAGCCAGAGCAGGAACAGGCTGAGGTTGAGGCTGGGCAAGAGCCAGAGGAGCAGCACACTAACCCACATTGACATGGACATGGCCAAGCCAATGAATATGTATAAAAATATTCGCATGCCATGGCTCGATGGCTGCTGCCTGCTGGCAAATGGGAAATGCATATTTATGTATATACATATATAAACACACATGTATAGAGCACGAACGTAGAGAGCGCTTTTTACGACGCCAGCCAGCAAGGACACTGGCAACAGCAACAACAGCGTTTCCTACTTTGTAGTGTCAACAGTTGCCGTGACTAAAAGAAGGAGCATGTCCTCCCTGTGGGGGCGAATGGCTATCTCGTTACGCTCTGCATATGGCCTGTTAGTAGTTGGAAATATATAAACACAGAGGAAGGACGAAGAGCGATGGACGACGGAGGATGGACGATGGACGAGCGAGAAGCGCAACCTCAGCGTTTATGTGCGGGGTCGTACCTCTCTCTATAAACTAGCTCCCCTCTCTAAATTTATTTGCCTCTCTAAACTAATTCCCCTCTCTAAACTAATCCCTCTCGGAAAATTACCAAACTCCAACTTAATTAGCCAAAATGTTTACATAAATTCTGTGCAAACCAACAAATTATAACTTTTCGTCGAAGTAAAACAAATATTACGCATACGCCGGGTTAGCAGCAGCAACGTTTTTTGTTTGCCTTCACATATTTATGTTGGGTACAAGTTCTACCAGAAAATTACTAAATATTGTACATAGCATAAGTTTTGTTTACTTATTAAGCAAACTATTTTTTAAAAATTAAACTGTTTCATTGTAAACCTCTAGAAAGTTCTAGAAGATAAAGTGTTAAAGCTAGAAACCATAAGTTTTGGGAGATAAAGGGTTTAAGCTGGAGAGTATGGGTTTCAGACATGTTACAAAGTGTTTACAAAATATTAGTAGTATTTTGAAGTAGTCAAGACTATACTTATATATACCATAATCCTTGGAGGCTGACAGAAAATTCTTTAAGAGTTATCTACGACTTTTCTTACGGTTTTCTTTTGTCCTTTCATATTTCCCAGGCCTTTTATTTTTTAGATTTTTATACCAATATAAATTAAAATTCTCTTTATAATAATCTTGCATATAGTTAATAATTTAGCACCACAGATGAGGTGGCTGAAGTTAATGGCCTCATCCTTGCCGGGCTCGCCTACTGTCACAGCTCTTTGTGAGAAGGCAAAGCTGTCTGATTCTGCCATTTTTTTTAAACACAAGAAGGAGATGGGTACTAGGCTTTAGGCTCCAGGCTCTGGGTTCTAGGATCTGGGGGAGTGTTATGCGGTGGCTGGTTGTCATGTGTGTGTGTCCTGCCCTGTGGCTGCCACACTTAATGGCATTCATAGCTGGCTGGACAAAGTTTTGCAATTTGCCTTGGCCATTTCTGTCCGGCCGCGATTTCTTTTTAAGCCGCGGATTGCGCTGCCACCCCCTGGAGCATCCGGTTGGAGCAGGCCTTAACCCGATTGCGGTGCCAAGTGGAGCGGAGCAGGGAATGTGGGAAAAATGTCAACTGGCGGGTAAAAGCCTGGGATTGAGAGCAAGGTTTCCCCCGAACGAAACAAAACAAAACGGAACGGAACCAAATGAGATCACAATGAATGTGCAATGTGTGTTGTGTCCTTCGCGGGGAGACAGGGGCCTGTCCCCTGTCCCACGACACTCACGTCGCGCTTTGGCCAGGATGACAGGCGAGACAGAGAGAGAGAGTGAGTCTTTGAATATTTAAATCCGCACTTGAAGCCTTCTTAGCTTTGATTTACAGTTCAGGGTTTCCTCAAGGAACACCTCTGGAAAAAACCTTTGAATTATTCATCTTCATCATTTCAGAGGGAAGTTGTTTGGTAATAAATAAACACAGCAGGTTTTTTGGCTTAAAATTAGGAACTATATAAGGTGTAATATTAATTATACTGTATACTTTTCCTGATTTTCTGGATTTTCTTGGGATTTCCCCACCTAAATTGGTAATAAAGCACTCAAAACGTCAAATCCAATAATAATAATATCGCAAGAAGATGAATATTTCATTGCTGATTGACAGCCGAGATGGACGGCGCAGCCCCTGATTGCCCAATTATTTATGAGCTCGATCAGGGATGATGTATTATAAATGTCAACATCAACAGCCAGGTTGAAGAGGAAGAGGACAAGCTGGAAGAAAAAAACCATGAGATGGAGATGAAGAAGGAGAAGGAGGCCCCTGTTGCGATTTAATTAATGATTTTTTGATTTTTATTTGAAAGCCCAACAAAGAGGCAAGGGCAAAGGCACAGTCAGAGGCACAGGCGTGGTGGAGTGTCGGCAGGATTAAGGTCCTGCCGATATCCCGTAAACCGTATTGGGATTAGCTTTTCGGGTCTGACAACTCAACCTGAAATGTCAACAAGCCGAAGCGGAAACAAAGGCATCGAAATTGGGCTTTTGGATTGGGGTCCAGCTCCATTCCAGTTTCACTACCATTTTCCGGCAGGCGGTCCGTGTTTCCCGATGATTGATGAGGCGGTGTTTTCCCATCCCCTCTGCCGCTTTCCACCGCTCTCCCTTGGCCAATTAGCTGTGCAGCATTTACAGTTGTAAGTTGGCCGAAAAAAAAATAAAAATAAAGAGAGAGAGAAATTCAAGTGGAAATGGAAATGGAAAAAAGAAAAGTTGGAGCCTTGTCGTTGATTGATTTGGATTTGTGCGGTCGACCGCAGTCCGAAAAGAGTCCACCTAAGTGGATTTGCCGGAGGCCTTGACCGAGAGGGGTACTTTTGGGGCATTGCAGAGCTCCTCCCCCCTCCGTGGGATATAACAAAACTAGTCCATTAACCAAATACACCCCCGGAACAAACACACACAGAGAGAGAGTGTCGCGCACACTTGCCCATACCGACACACACACACACACACACACACTGGCACATATGCAAATGCGGTTGCAATTTCGCAAAACTTTCATTTCCGCTTGGACGACGCACAGTGGAGCAAAATACTTAAGACTATGTGAAATAAAAATATTTCTATTTAAGAAAAATAAGTAAGTGTTTTAACTTAAAAAAACACATACATCAATGTTTAGTTATTGTATACTTTAGTATATTGTTTAGTATATTAAATTTTGTATAATAACCATTTTACATATTTAAAATTACAAATTTTTTAACAATTACAATTTGATTTTCCTAAAAATAAGCTGACAAAACTATACTTTCAATAGAAACGAGAGGAAAGTATTTGGAAAATGTACATACATGACATCATTTTTTTTTAACATATTTAAACTGAGCTAAAGCTATATTTTACAATTTTAAAAATAATGTAGGTATTTAAATTTATCAGAATAAGAATTCTTTTCAAAACCTATAGCTGCTATAGGAGCGATCAGATGGATTTATCTATGGCTTTCGGTAGTTTACTTTCGTTCTTGTTTATTTATCATTTTTAAATTTCTTTGCTGTTGGTAATTAATATAATCTACATTATTTTATAGCAACAAATTCTTCTTATATAACTAAACATATTTTTTTCTGTTTATTTGACTTTATTTTATTTTATATTTCATCCACATTTCTTGAGTTTGCAACCATTGTGGCTCTGTGGCACTGCCTGCTGCCTTCCTGATACCCTCTTCCTTCTCCTCTCTGGCTTTCCCCCTGCCCCAATTACCCCCCTTCGGTTGTCATCCCCCTGCCGCCCCGCCTTTGGTTCAAGTCCAAGCTGGCCAGTTTTGTCATTATTTTTTTGTGGTTTTTGCATTTGCCGTCTTCCTTGCGGTTGCCGGTGTGTGTGTGTGTAAATGTGTGTGTTTGTCGGCCTTTGTTGTTGGTTATTCTGTTGCCATTGTTTGGAACTTGTCGCAAACACATGCATGTACGTGTTACTCATAAACACTCACACACTCGCCTGTGCACTGAGCAAAACTACATGGACTTTAAGGTATTATCTTCAAATAGTTCAGCGAGTTAACTTAGAATTTATTACCAAGATACAGAAATTATAGTAATTCAACAATATTCGCACTTATTTGAGGTTAATACAAAATATTTATTTATATATACCTCTACATATACCTCTATTATATTATAATTTTGTATTATATATAATATTGTATTATAATTTTTGTCAGAAGTTGAAAACTCAGTGAAGCAGTAATTTCCGACCCTACAAATCATATGTATTCTTGATCAGCATCGACAACCGAGTCAATCTAGCCATGTCTGGTTGAAAAAAATATTTTTTAAATTTTCCCGATATTTTTAAGGGGTTTAATTATTAAAATAAGAAAAAAAAAAAAATTAAAAAAATAAGTTGTAAATTAATTTAAAATTCAGTATGCAGATGTATTAGACTTGTAAAAACTAACTCAGAATAGTTTCCAAATTTAAATTAATGTGTTTTTAGCCTAGTTATTATATTTCTAAGCTTTAATTTTCCCAAAAATTATCTAAGAAAACAATTTACTTTATTTTCTCTGCGTGTCGCCCAACACAATAATTTCCCGAAGCTTGGGTTTTTTATGCCATTAGTGTGAATGTACAGTTCAGACGGCCCAACGCTCCTTGCAATTATCCTTTATGCACACCTCCTGGCGGCAAAACCTTCTCCTGGCCTCCCTCGAAGCCCCGTCTCCTCCTTTCCCTGGAATTTTTGGCCAACCTTTTTTGGAGTGGCGATTAGGCCACAGATTGCCAGCTGGCCATGTCATTTCGCAGGCACTCAACTCCCGCTCCCCCTTGACTTGCTCTCACTCTCAGTCACTCTACCTCACTCTCACTCTTAACCCCTGTCTCCTGTCTCTCTTAACCCCTTTTCGCCGACGTCGAGTGCATAAATTTTATTGTCCGAAAAGTAAAAAAGGCTCGGCCACCGGCAGCATTGCGATTTAATTACATTAGCGACAGCTGGAGAATGCACAAACTGGGGTTTGGGGTTGACTTGCCGCGGGTCCTTGGCTAACGAGGGGGTTGGAAAGGAAAATGAGTGAAAGTGAGGGAGTTTTGGTCGGGAAAAACACGCAAAAAAAAGTCACGTTGATTAGGCCAGCCTGTTACCGCTACGACTCCTTGGGGCATGCTTGAAGAGAATTGCAACAGAGCGGCTCTGCTCTGCCCTGCCACTTCCTCATTCACTTCTTCCACTTTCACTCCACTTTCACTTCCACCCCTGCCCGCAACTTGTCGCATAATGGCATTTATAATAAACCCCTCTTTCCCCGCTCTCTAACCTTTTCTCTCACTCTCTCCCTGTCTCTTTCTGCGCGCCATTTGGCGTTTGTTATTAAATTTGCATAATTAAGTGAGAAGCTGCGATCCCAAGCGAAAAACCCACGAAGATAGTCGAGTCACAAAAGAACTGAAAAGGAAACCGGCAAAAGTCAGCTTCTGCGGACTCTAAAACTAATTGAATTTGTTTAAAAAACTTAACAAAAGGATAATATATATGCGAGCAAGCAATTAAAGTGAGCAGCTAGAAAGAAAATAATATAAAATTATGGCCAGAGGCAACTTAAGTTCTGAAGCTGAACTTTGAATTTTGAAAGAGAAGCAAAATTGAAAAAACCGAACATAAATAAATCTTTAAACAGAAAATCTATACGTTAACATTGTGACTTATACATATTTTGTTTGATAAAAAACAACAAATGGCCGCCTTAAAAGTTGTTATCAAAAATGTAGACTTTAAGATGTTTCAATAACAATTCTTTAAAAGGACTATTAATTAAAATCTTTACCATTGACTTCATGATTCTTCGATTATTTGAATTACGATATATTACATTTACGATATTTTTAATATATGTATTAATGAGCATTTTATTTTATTCCCTCTCGATATATGTACATCCCAAAATGAACAAAAAAAGGAGCAAACTAAGAGAGAGGGAAAACCAGATCGCATTACATTACATTAGTTCTCACTCGATCTTGCCATATGCTCGTTACTCCGATTTCGTTTTCAGTTCAGTATTTCCCCAGTTTTCCCACTTTCCACTTCCATTTCGCTTACCATTTTGCAATCCCCTCTACCCCAATGCCGTTCGGCAACTTTGTTTGATTACTTTTCATGTTCGGTGACTACGCTTGGTGGACATTTGACTTCAAGGTCACACCAGGGTGTCCGTTCGTTCGTGCCGGTCGCCCGGAAAACCACCACCCCTCCACCCCTCCTACTTCCCCCTTCTAGATTCCAGGCAACTGACTTGACTGTTCATTTAATTTTGCCCGCGGGGCCTGCGGTTCTGCGATTCTCCGCTGTCATTCCAATATTTTCTAGTTTAAATGCTCTCCAGCATTTCGGAGACAGTGTCTCCCGCCCCTAACCAACAACAAAGGGAATCTACGAGGAGAAACACTTTAAGAAAATGTTTCAACTGTTTAAAAGTTTGTCTGCAATGATACAAAATAAAGCAGTAAGTATAGATTTCCCACTTATAAGAGTTATTGCCTGAGATAAACAAAGAACTGAATAATTACCCATGTTTCAAAAATAAATTTAAAGCTTTAAAATAATATTTTTAACAGGAAATAATTTGTACAAATTTTGTTGTAAAATAGTAGGAAAATATCTCAGGCTAATGTCCCAAAAAGAGGTAATATTTTTCCTTAGGATTTACTACCGGATTGATAGCCAATTTGGGAGACATTTTTTACTTTTTTGGCAAGTGTGTGCCTGACCAGCAACACACACTCACACGCACACATTTGGCGGGCACAAAACCCACACACAGACAGCCGCAGAGCTGTTGGCGCCATTGGTTTGCCACGCTCTCTCGCACTTTCCCCAGCCAT
>JAEIHY010019428.1:0-43265 GCA_018904565.1 Drosophila tsacasi
ACGGTCATATATATACGAGTATATGTTTGTACAGATAGTAACCACATGTCGGAGGTGGAGCGCCGCCTAGTTGGTGGCTCACCAAATGAGGAGCTGCGTCTGCAACTCACAAGTGGTCGCTTTTTGTGGTCTGCGGAATACGTAATTCGCCGGCTGGCCCCCACAAGTTGTCTGCGGGATTTACATTCTGTATAAATATTTATGAGAGAAAATAGAGAAGAGATCATAATGATTGAAGTACAAAGATATATCAAAGTTTTAGGGTTTTCAATTAAGAGATTGGTTCCTTAACTATGGCTGTTCTTTTGGAATCTTGAAGAATAACCATTTATCAAGGTTTTTTGGGATTTTTAATTTAGAGATCTCTTGGACTATAAATTTTTATCCCTATTACCTAGTAATTCCTAATTTGTACAAACTATAAATGTCAGAGACTTTCTTGGCTACAAAGATTTATGTTTTGAAGATCCGCTCAGGTGGGATTTTTTGCTGAAACTCTGCCGGAACTAGCCAGTAAAAGACCAGGGTAAAATGGGGTTATTAAGTGGCTCTCCGTAACTCCCAAAGACTCCCAATGGGCATCCGAATCCGCGGGGCCCAGGAAGTCTGTCATATTGAGTGCGCACGAACAAAGAGCTCAGCGAAATTTGTTTCTGCCGCCTAAGCAACAAATTGCACTCCCTCACACAGCAGCGGCATAAACTTGAACCGACATTTTACATAAGGCGGAATAATATATAGATATACATAGGTGCAAACAAGGTGAAGTGCGGCCGGGGGTGGGGAGCTGGCCAGGTAGGCAGGCAGACCCGTTGAGCACAGGCCCCGAAAAAAAGAGTTAATTTGCATAATTACGTTGGAGTGGGGCGGGCGGAATAAGGGGTCGCGGTGCATTTTCAGTAAGCCAATGCCGGAGAACTGACTGATGGCAGAGTACACTACAAATAAATGGGGATAATAACATCAAATAGTTTACATTTGCAAGATTTAAAGCCAAAAAAATTATCAAAATATTATCCAAACAATCAATAGGTAACTTAAGTAAAACATTTAAAAGAAAAGAAACTCAATTTACTTTCGATCCTCAAATATTGTACATATGTAGTTGTATTATTGAATCTTTAGGGCAAATTTTTTCATTGAGTTACTATTTATGGAATTTTTTTAATTCACTTAGCTTTTTATAACATTTCCATTAATAATACCGATGGAAATTTAACCATTAAATTATTCAGAGTAGAAATATAACAAAAGAATAATTATACATATGTTATAGCCATTATTATTATTATTATTAGTAAATATGGAATATTTGCAATTAAAATTAAACTTAAAGCTTCAAGTATAAATTATTCAAATTTTCAATTGAGATTTTCATAAGAATTCTGAGTAGTTCGCTTGTTCCTTAAAGGTTTGTTTATTTATTTCTTTTTTTCTATCCTAAATAAAATAGAAATTTCTTATATATATTTTCTAAGTGCAAACTTGGGTGGAGGGGCACGGGCAATGGAAAAGAGTGCACGAAAACGAAACGAGGCACGAACAACAACAGGAACGGGGAAAAAAATGAAGTCGCTTTATCATTTTTAGCTGGCGGCGCTGTTTGGCCAAAGTGTGGAAAATAAATGTATGGAAATTTGCATACGAATTTCGAATTTCAAATGGCGTTGGCTCTTTCCACCTCCGCCATTGAATTGGAGTTGAGGATTGGGTCGGGCCGAGGTTGGTGCCCCGTTAGGTGACTCCCACACTCGTCCCGTCTCTTTCTGGGGCAACTCCCGTTCCACCTGGAGCTCCGTTTACCTCTGGCTAATGCCAGTTCGGTGTCCATGGTCACTTGGTTCAGGTCACGCCCACCATTGCGTCATTTGTAATATATATATAAATTAACTATATAAATTAAATATACTTCCAAATAATCCCAAGTAATTAAGGTAATATTCTTAAATAGGAGTTATTGTTCAGCATTGTTAAAATCTCTTGAGTTTTATATGTATTTTTATCGACTAATGCCTTTAGTGTGATTTTTGAATAATTACATCTAGGAATTTGTAAAAAAAAAAATTTTTATGAGTATCTATTTTGCATTTTTAATTTACTTTTCTTATATGAATAAATCTAAAGAACAGCTTTGTAAACAGTTAATTATTTTAAGTATTTTAAGGATTGTACTGCATTGTAAGAAATATTTCATAAAACAGTGTTAAAAAGTCATTTTTGTATATGAAAAAATTTCAAAAATAGATGGGCTCTTTGTAATTCATTTTTAAACAATTACACATAATTTAATTATTGTATAATTTTGAAAAAGATTTCATTAAGAAACCATTAAAAGTTTTCTTCCAAAACAAAAAACAGCTGTTTCGCAAGGGCTGCCACAACTGTTTTAAAGATTCCCAGTCACTTATATCATAGTTTGCTCATTGAAAGCACAGTAGTTTCAATAAAACTATAGTTCTTAACATAAGTTTTAAGAGTTTTAGCAATTAACTAATTAGTTTGGCAAGTAAAATGTGTTTTGTTAATCAATTTAAATGCTTTTTAGTAGTTCGTGAATATTCCCCACTTTATAAACTATTCTCATTTACCGCTGTGAGTCGGTAATATTATTTATTATCACTCATTGAGATGAATATTTGCAGCTACTGGCACTGCTGGCGCTGCATTATTGCGGTCTTTGTTGATTTAATTAATTAAATCGCAGTTGTTTTTTTAATTGATTGACAGATTAAAAACAAAACCAATTAACAATTTTAATACAAACGACAACCGCATAATATGCCATAATAAAGCCAGCACCAGCTGTCCCCAGAGCGGGTGAGTTTCCATCGGGTAGGGAGGAGGAGGCGCGGCATTCAAACAGATTGATACACCCACAAACACTCATGGCGATGTCATAATCCGTTATCCGCATTAACAGCGATTTTAATTAATGAAATCACTCAAGGGAAGCTGGCCAGAAACAGGAACCGCCTGCGATGGCCCGTTGGATAAACCGAACACTAATTAAAACAGTGCGGAAATGTTTGTTAAAACAATTATTGAAGCCTAAAGTTTCTTTCGGAGTCTGAAAATTAATATAGTTTTAAAATAATTACACTTTATTTATCACAAATAATAATAAATACTTTAAAATAAGGTTCAAAGCTAATTTTCGTTTTAGTTTTCCTTAACTTATTTAAAGTTTGGCAAGTTCATCCGTTGAACTTCCTGATCAGTTTGTTATCACCTCCAATAGATTTACTAATCCGAGACCGAGTTGTGTCTGGCAGTGGGAATCAACCCATCAAATCGGCGGGTGGCACAGCAAATTGGCGACAAATTCGCATAGAAATTGCAAATTCGACACACAACGCATAAACATCTCCGTCGAATGGCTTTTGTCTAAATGAGAGCGATAAATTCGGCTAACATGACGTGGGAAACATGAGTGCAGAGATGGCCAAAACTTAAAATTCATATATTGATTTTAACATACAAATAACTACATTTAATTAATAATGGCAAGGCGAAGCCAGAGACAAAAGGCTTGATTTGAATAAACGGCTTCCCACGACGACGACGGATAGATGGCGGGGAATAAGCAAATATATCTTTCTGGAGTCGGGTCAGATTTAAAAAAACCCCAATTCGCACGCAATAATTTGAGATCTCCTCGATCGATCGTTCGTTCTCATTGGCTATTCATAATTTCTAGTTCGAGCAGCGCGGTGATTCGGTGGTGATTACAATGCGATTTAGAAATCGAAAATCAAGCGGATCGGGCAGGTGGCGGTGGTGAGTGAGTCATGGAACTGGTTCGGATCAGTAGCGAGCGTGCCGATAATTCAGATCGTCCCCGTATTTATGGCCACGTATGGGAAATCTGCAACTGTCCCTGTTCGTCTTGGCAGCTCATATGCAAAGCAGTAGTGGATGAGAGCCAACGAAGATGTCAATAAATCTGCCGCTTTGGCCTTGTTTTGCATTTCCGCCAAGCGGAGAGACCAGGCCAAGACGACGCAGTCATCCTCTCGGGACTCGGACTCGGAGTCGGACTCAGATCCACATACACACACGCGAGCCGGCACAGGTAAACAGGCTGCGAGTCCCAGAATCCCAGCCAGATCCAGATACAGTAGCCCCACGTCAAAACGAGGTGATTTAGAATTGTCGAATTTTATTTAAATTGGATGCAAACATGCGAAATTTATTGTAGAAAATCAATAAATAAGAAAATCAGAAACCGCAGAGCGAAACTTGATCTGGACTCGAGCCGGAATCGAGAAGATCAGCTCGAATCTGGGACAGGTGAGGGAAAGGGGGAACTCCTGCCCAGGCACGAACTTTGTTTTGATAATTTCCTTGCCTGGTATCCGGGAATCTGATTCGAACTCTCTGCACTTCATTATTTTATTTGTTATTTTATTCCTTTTGCCTTTTATTTGTATATATCGATTTTATTTTATTGAGCCCACTGCTGTTCATTAAAATTTCGTTTTCGGCTAATAAATATTGAGAAGGGTGCATGGTTTTTACCAGGCTTAACTTTATATACTCTAACTCTAATGTTGACTAATAAACTAATACATTTTTGATCATCTTAGATAAATAAACCATACTATAAAGTTTAAAAACAAAATGTAAAATGGTTACCAAACAAATACACTTATTAATTTCCTCAAAGAGTATTCCTAATTCCTCCTTAATTTCCTGTTTTGTTTGCATTTCAAAAGAGTTGAGGAGGAGCAAAGGACACTCGACATACTCAAAATCGATGGCTGCGATAGGAGGAACCAGTCCGAGGCTTCCTTCTCCCTGGACATTTTCAGCTCAGCTCTGTTCGTGCCTTGTATCTGATTGTCGTGAAGTTTTTCGGGGTCCGTGTTTAATTAACTCGAATTAGAATTTCGGAATGTCCCTTGGAATAAGTATTTACGCAGAAAATGTAAATAAGTCTGCCCCTGTCAGCAGTTATGTTTTTTAATGAGCTTCAACAAGGCTAATTAATATGCAAAAAATATAAAGAGTTTAAGAAGGATGGAAAGGATTGTGAAATATTGATGCTTTCTCTTCGATAGTTATTCTTCAAGGAATTTATCCAAGTTAAATTCGCTAAACTCAATTAAAGTTCATCTGCACTATTATCAACAATGCAACCAGCGAATATTTCTCATTTGAATGTGGCGCCCTAATCGGTGATTGACTGCGGAATTTCGCCAAGGCAACGATATGGCCAACACCGCAAAACTGGCTCCATTTCGGTTACCACAATGGCCAAGACGAGAACGTGTGCGGATGATACACAGATATTTGCGGGAAATAACTCATGCAGATTACCCGAGCCGCCGGCTAATGAAAGGCGAGCAAATTAAGTGGGGAAAATATAATTGATAAACCCCGGTGCGAGTTCTAATTCTGGCCCTCTTTATCGGGCACCATTAATTAGGCACTTGATTTATGAATGCACAGATCCCGATAGGCTTGGCCTAGGCCTAGGCTAGCTGGCTTTTGGCCAGGCTCTTAAATATGAGTCGCTTTTTATCCTCACGAATAGAGAGAGCGGGCGAGAGAATGTGCACTGTTGGAAATTATTTTTGAATATATATAAGCTTGGGGTACTTGTTATTGTATTTATTTAAATTTAATTTCTCTCAATGTAATCCCAGGCGTGGGCTCTTACCTTACCAAAAAAAATATGTGAGCTTCAGAAATCACCTGTCTGGCTTGTTTAAACTTTGACTCTACGCGTTCTTGGCCATTAATCAGCTGTTGCTAAACGGCTTAAACGCCAGTAGCCATGTTTCTCCACCAATCTCTCTTTTGTAAATGCATCGAAGGAGCGCGAAACCAGCCAAAAATGCCAAATGCTCACATCGATAGGGATCGCGCCTGCAGCTTCTAAGCTGGCAAGCGGAAATTGAGGCCAGAAACAGGACTCTTTCGTTCACAGGACATACGTTGGAAGTGGTTGCGCTGCAGGCACAAATTAATTAAGCTCATGTTTGCGCATATTCCGTGGCGTTGCGGCGTTATTCCCTTGGAAATAATTGGCGCGGAGGGTCCAGGTCCTGTACCAGGACAATGACAACTCGATAAGCGCACATCAACGCACATTGCGCAGAGGCGGGATCCAGCGATCCAGCGATCCTGCGATCCTGCACTACCCCGATCTCAAGCACCTGTTCCGCATTGCTCGTGGGTGAGATATCGAAAAGGTATCCTGAGTATCCTGACCCCTTCTTCATCCCCGAGTCGTATTTCATTTCCCGCGGGTTGAGCTGCCCATTTGTGTCATTCGCCTTTGGATCGTCGAGCCTGCTGTTTCGGTTTTTGGGCATATATTATGTAAAAAACGCAGCGCTATCAGAGTTTTATGGTTTGTTTGTCATTTTAACACCTTTTAAGGTGCGCACATTAATTAGAAGCGCAGCGAACCTGCGCGACAGTTTCGAGGAGCACGACATGGCTGCCTCCTGCTGCGAGGCTGCTTATAAAAGCGAAATGGTAACGAAAAATGTTGCACATGCCCCCCAAAAGAAAGGAGAAAAAAGGGAAGATAAGCCTAATGTCATTATGCACATACACACATCTATTGTGTGAAGTGTCAGCTCCATTTTCCGGCAAGAGGGGTTGAAACAAAAGAAAATTATGCAGTTTTCTTTGAAATGACCCTTGTTTACGATATTCAAAAGTGGAACAGTGCTGGCGTTAATCAATTATTTGAAACACTTGCTTATAAGAAAACTATTGAACCTATTCTATATTTCTTTTTTTTTTACTTTATTTAATAAACTTGTGTATTTAAAACAACAATTATTTGAACACCTATCATTTTTATTAGTAAACCTTCCCCAAACCTAGCCCAAAACATTTTTCTTTAAAGATTTAAAAACTATACTCCTCCAAAACTATTCCTCTTTTACCTGATAATTCAAACCTTAAGGGAAAAGAAGCTAGTTTCGGCAAGCCGAAAATGACCATGTCTCAAATTATATGAAAATATATTGAAAACTTGCCAAATTTAGAATTTTTTTCTTCAAAATTTTCCTTCACTGCGTTGCAAACTTCTGACTAAAATTATAATACCCTGCAAGGGTATAAAAACGGTACAAAACCACCTTACCTGGCATTATGCCAACAAAAAAGCTAAGAAAAAAGAAACATTCAACACCGAGAGCTGGCTGATTAACGTGCAAGTCGTGATCGGGCAAAGGCGTTGCCATAATTTGTCAACACCCCAATATTTTAAGAGCACTCATTGCGATATAATTGGGCCTCAAGTGGCGTATGAGCGAGGCTTTTGCTTTTGTTGCCCGTTTATTCGCGACTCGAGTTATTGTGCGCATCATAATGGCCGCCATATGTCGTCCGCCGGCGATTTACGGCCACGGTCCGTCGGCACCTAACACCCCTCCCCGATAATCCCCAAAATCCGCTACCAAGCTTGCTCCCTTTCCACCCACGTATCCGTCTTATGTTTTATGTATCAGAGCGAGCAACTGAGTTATGTACAATACATATGGAGGTGGATATGCACACAGAAAAATTGTTTAATGATGATAGTTGATGATTTTAAAATAAATAAAAAAAAGATTAAGTACTTAGAGGGAAAATAATAATGTAAATCAATATTGATAATTGATTGATACTAATATTGATTGAATAATTTGATGTGTAAAATAAAGAATAAAATGCCATGGTTTAGAACTAATGGGATCGTCCTTTAAAAGGGTTTATAACCAAGCTTTTTCCTTTATTACTTTAAATCCTTATAAATAAGAAAAATCTTGTCGGAACTTTGTTTTATTTGCTAAATATAAATCAGATCATTTTTTCCGCCCGAAAAGCAATGCCCAAAAGGCGAATGGCGAATATAAAAAGTAAAAATAAAATATATAAAAAAACAAGCCAAAGTATTTTTGTTTTTATGGCCCAGAGACGGAGCCAGAAATTGGCATAAATTTTGAGAGGCAGGCAGGGTCGGCTTTTTAAAAATTTTTGACAAACTCTTGGTGTCCCGTAATCGTTGGGGTTTGTATCGTATATCTAGATCGTGGCTCTGCCTCTGTCTGTCTTCTCTTGAAAGTGCTTTGATTGTGGAAATTAAAATTCAATGCACATTAAAATGACAAAAACGAATCGCAGCGAACCCGAATCCGAACCCCAGTCGGGGTACATTAAAAAGTCATGCCGTATCTGACAAAATGGTCAGCACTGAAATCAGCCATCAAAATGTAGATCATTCGTCATTGAGGGTACAAAACCCCATAATTTCGATGGCAATAAATAAATTTAACACGCCACCGCAGCCGCTGTATGCATAATGTGGCACAAAACTGAAGGAGTCCGACCCGGCTCCGTGCTTAGACCCTTGATTTTATAAACAATTGAAAAAGATACGGAATGCGGAAGCGATTTGTGTTGATTTTTATAGAGAACCCTAACTATTGCTGCCTTAATCGTTTATAAATAATTTAATTCGAAATCAAACAAATATAATTAGAGTTTAAGTCCTTCAAATTTCCACAATGACCATTGATAACAAAAAAGCCAATGAAAGCCAAGTTGAGCTCTTCGGAGGCCAAATTGATTTGCCTTTAATTTCTCGCACGTTGTTGATTAATTTCCCCGAGAAAAGGCGATGAAAAAGTGTGCGAATGCGAGTCCTTTGTCCCTCAAAGGGCATTCAGAATACGAAGAGCCTTTGCAGCAATGTGTATTGCCAGTGTCCGTCAGTTTTTTGTGCCGACAACGGGAGGGAGAAGCGAATCCTTTGAGCCAAATGGCCGTCGATGAATCCCCTCTTTCATTGCGCAGGAGCAAAATCAATGCTTTGGGCCCGTGGGACACGTAATCCGGATTGCGCCATTCAGAAAGTGTAAATGAAAAATCTGTTTTTGGAAGCATTTCGGCGTGAAAATGCAATATTGAATTCATTTTCATTTAAATTCACCAACGCAAAAAGCAATTACACAACGCCCCAGACTCTCTCCGCCTCGTTTTCCAGGCGAAGGACCATGAAATAAAAATCGAAACAATTTTTTATTTAAAACAGGCGGCTTATCCATGGCCAGGGGCTCAAAGGGGCATAAATAATAAACTGAAATTAAATGTAAATATGGCCAGAACAACAAAAAACAAGCGACATTCTGGCTGCTGGCTGACAACAACTCATAAATTGTGCCCACAAATCGCGCGGCGAGCGCACAAAATCTGTCACCTATCAAAAATGCCCTAAAAGGGCATAAGTCTCGTCTCCCCCCCAACGTATACAGAGTAGAGTCTGGTTCCGAATCCAAATCGAATCCGGTCCGGGGGCTGAATGCGCGTGCGCAGCCTTCGGCTGACAATCGATGACAATCAATGTTTGCATTGCATTATTATTATTGGAATAAATGAATAAAGTATCGTGGATCCGCGGCATGCAGTGACAATGGCTCGACACATTCTGATGCTGCCCCATTCGGGGGATTTATGTATGAATGCCCAGATCTCACATCCCATCCCATTGCGTCCTCCGCCGCAGTTCAGAGGAATTGTCAGCGCTCCGCCGGTCCAGTCAAAATCGCCATCAAAATCGAAATCGGTAACAAGATCAGTGGAGGCAGGAAGACCAGTGGCCAAAGTTAAACTGTGAAAAATAAGGAGCATATCTTAAAAAATTTTTATTACAATAAATAAGGGGAAGGCTTAGTTTTGTTAAAAGAAATAATGAAAAGTAATAAGTGAAAGTAATGGAAATAAATAAATAGAATAGTTATATATGTTATTTTTAAATATTTCAGATCATCGTTTCTGGAAGTACCTGAAGTATTGTTAATTTAAAATTATTTTAATGTCTTTATTGACTCTTTTTTCTTCCTGTATCGTGAGCTGTATCCGTGTTGACATTCCTTGTAGCTTGTCGCTTGTACCGCTGTCGCTCGCCACATGGTAACTGGAGTTTTCAGTTTTGTTCCTCCTTGCCAAACAGCAATCATATTTCGCAGGCCGATCGACTAGATCGGCGATCCAGGCTTTGGTCGAACAGAAAGGCACAGTGGGAATAATATCTGAAATATGACAAAAGTATTTTAGGTGTTATATCAAAGCTTAAAAGGCAATAATATTATGAATAAGAAATATTAATAAAATTATCAAATTATACAAAATTACAATTTCAACTATGAAAATTGTAATCGCACTCCTCGCTGCACTTAAATTTCCCAAGTGCAAATTTAACTCTAAAACCATGCAATATAAAGATGATCAAAAGCTTAATTATGACCTAACAACAGCTCGTGTTACTTTTTAAAAGAAAATGATCAAAATTCAATTTCAAAAACAGCTTTCAAAATATAAAAAATAAAGCAGAATTTCATGATCTTTAAGCGACTTTCGCCCCACAGTGGTCCCACCAGGAGTTTATTCATACTATATATGGAATAAGTATACGGAGAACACGAAATGCATATGATTTTGAATCAGTTCGCGCTGAATGCCAACGAACCTCAGATTTCTATCATATTTTGCATAGAATGCCCCGCTATATACGAGTATAGATGTTCGATCGGAGAGGAGAAACTGAGACCTGGTGACGATTGCATCTGCCCGATCCTTGGCTGGTTGGTTAGGTGGACTATTTTAATATTTTTCCCCTGCTGAAATTCAAATTCCAGGCAGCCGGCGTAACAGCCTTAACAAACATCCCGACTAATAATGCCGAGGGAAGACAATGCGACGCCTGCGAGGATTCCACAGCTCCCCAGTGACGGGCGGCCTTTTTCTGGGGCCCGACTTGGGCTCCAGAAACAGAATCAGAATTGCCAGACAGCGTGTCTCTGGCTGCCTCATTTATGCAGCAGATCGGAGCAGAAGGAGGTATCCTCCTTTGACTTTGACTGGGAGCCTCAGTCCGAGGCTGACTCTGGTCGCTTTGGCTTTGTTGTCGAACAATTTCTTCGACACCTTTTTTGCGTCGTTGCGCTGCCGTTGGATCACTTGACGACTTCGCACTGGGGATCTGCATTGCCATCGCCATCGGCATCGGCATCTGCATCTGTGTGAAAAATGGAAAGCCCTTTTTGGCAACTGGACATTTCAGATGATGTCCCTGTACCCACTAAATCGCAGAGAAATACAGGGGAAACTCTGTAGTCTGAACCACTTGAAAAATTTGAATATATTGCAAGTTTACATTTAAATCTTAACTTGTTAATATTTTTAAGAGAGTTTGTTACCGCACAGGCAAAAATTTAATTGGATACAGTTTGATTAATATATTTCTTATAACTTATAAAAGTTATTTATTATATCCCCCAAATAACTTTAACCTTAGGATAGTTCTACTGTATTTCCACTTACCCACCTTCCAAGTTTTGTGGGCTGCCAGGGGACATCAAAACGGAATAATATTTATGATCATTGCGATATTTTTGTGTTTCTCCTTGGCTGTTTTTTTTTTGTTTGCTTTGTTTTCCCTCTTGTCCATCTGTCAGCACTGGCCTCTGGACGCAGGAGAGAGAGAGTGGCTCTGGGGATGGGTCTGTGCCCTGGCCAAACTTTTGCTTTATGTGCCACGGAATGCGATGGTGCCCCCGCTCCTTGGCACTGATTTACCGATATGTCATTGAGCGATTCAATGCGATTCACACGCATTCTCCAACGAGGATGCGGACGAGGACGTGGACTTGGTCGCGAACGGGTTCAAGCCGCCGCCGATTCACGAATTGTCACCCTTGGATGGGATCGGATCGGATTGGATGGGATTTGAATGATTCGCGGATGGTGCTGGGGCACAAAGGCATGGAAAGATGATGCATAAATCTGCATGCCCAAAGGCGGCCTTCTTGGAATTTGTTGCCGCTTTTGATAGAAACAAAATGTGTGGTGTTATGAGTAAATAGGAAGTGGGCCTCAGGTTTTATTTAAAAGGGGAATAATAATACTTTTACTTTAACTATTTAATATTTAAATAAATAGTTAACTTAACAAACTTATGATAAGCATTTGTATTTATTTATACCCAACTTAATAATAGCAAAACTTATCAGCGATTTAATAATTTAACCAGACTCCGCGGTGTGCATTTGAAGGATGTGAATGAGTTTGATGGCGTGTCCTTGGGCGCTCTTCTGTTTCCACACCTCCTTTCCAAATCGATTGACTTTCTCGGCTGAAAGTGTCACTTGCAGAGGGAAACTCCTTCGCCCCGGGCCAAAACTCTCATGGATTTCGCTGGAAAACAAACTTTTAAATACGTCATGGGGTTCTCTTATGCCATATCCTGGGAAATGAGAGACATAAGGAGTGGGGTTGCTCTGTTGTATGTCAAAAACAATAAAGGAAGTGCAAGCCAAGTGGCACAAATTTTTATTGAGAATTTATAATTGAATGGCAGAGCACACCTGAGGCCTGGTCACGCCCACCTTTCCCGCCCCCTTTTCTAATTCCCCACGGAGTTCCATTTGTAATTGAATTTGACGTTCGACTGTCGCGTGTTCCATTTGCGGGTTGTCTCCCGGTGACTTGCTGTCATGTGGTGCGGCGATGGGCCATGTTTTTTGGGCCACTCCCACTCGCACATATACAACATAAATGAACTCCATGTGGAGTCCAAGATTTGCCGAAAATATCTAATTGACAAATATCTGAAATGGAGGACGGAAGACTGAGAAACAAAATGAGCAGAAAAACTAAATGCACTGGCAGAATGGGAACATTAAATCGTAATAAAAATATAAAACCTAAACCTAATAACACTTCTTTAATTCAATTCTTAAAGAACTCATACAAATTCAAGCTTAATTTCCTATTTGAACTGAATTTCCTGAAAACTTCAAGATGATAAGCCGCTTTTCAATTAATTTTCTTTCTCTGCTCAGCGGTAGGGGTGGATTTTGTTGATTTTCTGGGTGGCACTTGGTGGCTTTACTGGGTCATATGGGGTGGTGGCAGTGCCTTTGGTGCTGGCAGGCAATAAGTAACAAAATAATTGAACAATTATGTCCAAATGTCCGACTGCCACTCATTATGATAGACAAAACACGGCGTCCGACTGACGGGCATGATCCGATTTCTATGCCCGTCTTTGTCTTGGCCGATTTCCCTCTCTCTTTTTCCCTCTCTCTGTCTCTATCGCCGGCTTGTATCTTCGTCCTTGTCTCCGTCCGTTGCTTCCTAAGCCGAGCGTGGAATGACATTTATAATTACCTCGGGGTATTTGGGGAATAATTTGCCCGTCCATCGCATCGCCCCCGCTCCGTTCCCGGCTAATGGCCGCACAAGACAAAAAAAAAAAAATTACCAAAGGAGGGCAGGAAAAACTCGGCCCAAGTGTCCAGATTTCCCCAGCAGCAGCATCACCATTTCCACCATGGCCACAAGGCCAACACCCGCGCTGACCACCGCCCAGGGCTTAATGAGCCGGATTTCGGGCAGGGAACAGGGAACCAACCAAAAAGAAGCCATCATCAGCAGCTTTTGTTCATCTTTTTTTTTCCCAAGTCCTGCCTCGTCCTGCGCTTGTGCTTTGTGCGCGTTTTTCCTGTCCTGCCAACTGAAAAATGTTATTGGCCGCAATTTATATGAAAACTGTGCTCACGTACCACATTAACCCCCTTGCTAGATCCTGGATGCTGGATGCTGGATGCAGGATGCTGGACGCCTGGCAGCAACAATAACTCGCCCCCTCGAACAGTGAAAATGAGCAAATTTTCTAAATGAATAAACTTTGCCAGCAGAGAAATCCCAATGAGAAAGGCAAAAGGAAAAATTAAGAAAATAACAATTAGTGGATAGCGACTGAAAGATACCTTCCAGAGAGATAACATATAAGGAGTTCCTAATAAGCCAGAAGAAAATATATAAATAAATCGTACCAAAGCTGATATGTTACATCTTCAGAGTTTTGTAGAAAAAAATCGGTTCTGTAAGGTTTAAAATTTAATATAAAATATTAATCTAGGTAAACAAACGAAATATTTAAGAAATATATGAAATAAGAACGAAATTGAGGAAGAAAATCCCACACGCCTTTACTTGACTTCTTAAGTTCTGAAAAATATTTTAAATATTAAAATAATAATTTCTAAAAGTTATATCTTCTCCTAAGGAGAATCCCCATTCGATCCAGCCCATTGTCCCGGTTTGGCTAGAGAGATAGAGAAATATTACCGTCCTTTGCCGGGGGTTGGACCGCTGGAGCGTCCAGCGACATCTTGGGGCTGCTACGTGTGGCGGCCAAGTGGCAACGTGGCTAATTCTTCCATGAGCTCGCAAAAATTAAGAAATTAAAAAATTGCCCTGCGCCCTGCCTGCTGACGGTGCGGAAAATTCGTTTGGCTGTTTTTGGCATTTTCCAGAATTGGCTGGCAGCACTTGAATAATTGCATTCCTTCGATGATATTAGTCACCGGCGGCAGATGCAGACACAAACACACAGCGCCAGAGACTCATTTATATAATTGTTTATGTGGAGGATATATATCTCCTTGATTAAGGGATATAGCTGCCAAGCTTTTGCATAAAGGAAATAACAGAGGAAAAGTCGTAAGGACTAGAGAGAATACCTTGAACTTTATATTTAGGTTTTGGGAAGGTAATTATTTTTAATACTATAATATATAAAAACTGCCTTTAAAGATTACAATTATTTAACTTTATTTACTTCTAAATGGAACAACTCAGAATTAACTCTGCCTGGCAATATCCTGTTTCTTATCCAAATCTTGCCAATTCAAACTGGATCTCAGATATGGAACACGATCTGAAAATTCAAAAATAGTAACCAAAATGTAGTAGCACACTCGTAAAGTCAACTGAATAAATGTCTGTGTATATATCGTATGACGTATAATTAGGCGAGGAACTCGACTATGAAGCAGCCCTCGTGGCGCAGACTTTTGTTTATTGGGACAATCTGCCCGGGTTCATCATTAAATAATAATCACTCAGACAGAGGGACGAGGACGACTGCAGTTTAATGGTAATTTGTTACGCCTAAACGTGAGCACGCGCTGTGCGGTCACCTTGCTATGTTCCTAAACTCCTGCCTACCGCCGCAACTCACCTGCTGGAGACCCCCTCCCTCGCAAAGCTTACACAAAGAAAAAATATGTGTGAGAAGTACTCCAATTTTAGGGCACAAGCAATAATACTTTTAAGGAAAAGAAACATATACATAGTTCGACGTAGCCTCTAGCTGAAACCCAAATAATGTCAGAGAACTTCATACTATATACAATATTCTTTTAAGTATATTTTCTCTCAGTGTCTCTTTCGCTTAAAACTAACTCTATAACTAACCGCAGGGCACACGCAACGGGACGGAGTGGAGGAAAGGTAGCAAAAAAGGAACGAACCATCCCGGTTTCCCGAATCGGTGCTGAAGTTGGAGGCATTTCGTGACTTTATGGCTTTCGTGTCGCGGCCGTCGAGCCTGTCAGCTCCTTGATTGACTTGGCCAGCGATCCTGGGAGGGTGGAATTCGACAGGGCACCCTGGAAGAGGATGGGGGGAGGACAGGGACGGGCGGCCACCCTTGTTTGCATATTACTTAATGGCATTTGCACTTCAAGTGTGCCAGAAATTACCTGTCCGCTGACAATTAACTTTTTAACTCATTTCTGAAACTGTTTGCTCGCAATGCGGTACACCAAACTATTTCCCTAAACTCTATCTTTGTGAATATACACTGCGAAAAATACAAGTTAAATTTGATGCATACTTTCGAAGTAAAATTGGAGTAAAGTTGGTGTAAGGTTGGAGTGAAGTTGGTGTTAGATTTGAGTAAAGTTGGAGTATAGTTAAGGTAAAGTTTGAGTATAGTTGAAATAAAGTTGGAGTAAAATCGGACTTAAATTTGATAGAAATTAGATTTAAGTTAAAGTAAAGTTAGAGAAAAGTTGGACTTACGTTGTATTAAAGTTGGAGGAAAGTTGGAGTAGAGTTCCTTTTATATTGGTGAAAGATCAAATGCTCTAAGCTAAAATTTTCTTTATAGAATTATTGCATTTTTAATCACTTAATAATTATTTGAATAGTTATTCTTCTACATTTGCCTTTCCTTTTTTAATTTTTCATTTATCATGATTTGCCCCATTTTATAATTGTTTTTCTGGGTGTATTTTTGTACCCTTTTTAACCGCGAGTCTATCAAAAGTTTTGGCTCATAAACACGAATGGCTCCTGGAGCGCTTATGGTGAAACTTTCGCCGGGGCGGACTCATCCAAGAACCGAGGGTCGATCAATCAGGAGCCAACCCCTCCTCGAGCCAGCCACTCGGGCAGTCAACACTTTCGAAGGTCCCTTCGCCTCCTTGTGGCCACTCCAATCCTCCGTCCAATCTGTGCATATGTTAATTCAAGTGGAATTAATTGTTTCCGGTGTTTAAGTTTTTCCGCAAAGGCGAATTCTCATTCATAGCCGGCGTCTTGGTGCCTCGACTGCGGTCAGGTTCTCCGACTCTCCTCTAAGGACTTCCCCAACTGCCAGTCGCAACCCTTACTCCGCCACCCTGAGAGCCATTTGCATGAGGGTCCTGGGCTTAGGACTCCTGGCCACATTGCCTCAACGCCCTCGTTTCGGCTTCGATGGATTTTTGACTTTTATATTTGATTTGAAATGTTGTGGTCGACTTTTGTTTTGTGTTGTTGCCACTTAATGAGGCCAGCGGCGCGGAAGCAATTTCTTTGGGCTTTGCACGGATTCAGTGTTACAGGAGGTAGACAATCAGAGTCCTCTTCGGAGGGTAATCCGTATTGAATATTGAGCAGGTAACAGCTCAATCCGAACTCAGCTTTATTAATAATAGTTTTAAGATATAAAATCACAAATTACTATAGAAAATTCCTCTTATATCCTCCGATGAGAAGATTAATCGTTGGAATTTTTAATTAGTCCACGTTTATTATGGCTACATTCGCACAGAAGTCTGTCCAGGCCTTTGGGGTAAATTTTCCCCGGATTTTCCCTCTTTTGGCCTGTGCAGCATTCCTTTGATTCCCTTTCATTCTTGTGCATTTTTTACATATTGCCAATTTTTCAGCACAACCATCGACGACGGGTACTGGTAATTGTGATTGATTCCTGTGTCTGTCTGCTGCAGTTTGATGTGTTTTTAATTAAACTTCTACCGATATATATACGTATATGCATAAATACTTGGCATATGGCTGCAACGGAGACCGAAACCCGATGAAAATCTCTATTGAAGCCCGCCCCGCCACCGCTTATTGAGTTTAAATTTAAGTTTTGCGTCAAATTAAAAGTAAACAACATTTCCCAGGGTGGATCTCCGGCCAACACCCCTTTCGAGGACTATCTGCAACCCCGCATTGTCATCCTTTTTTCGTCGTTTTTCTGGTCTTGTTTGCACACATGTCATACGAGGAGGCATTTTTGTGACAAATCGCTACCAGAGTGTTAATAACTGCTGCAACACGAACCCATCAAAGTCACCCCGGCGGAATGCAAAAATAAAAGGAGAATACATTTGCAATTTCCATTGTCCGACTACATGACATCCCAATAGATCACTGCAGATGTGTTCCTTCAGATTAGATAATGGCAGACTAAAAGCCAGTTAACTGGTGCGATCTGCAAGTTCAGATAGCACGACATATGGCAATAGGCACTCGATGATACCCTCACTTGCCAGCGCCTTTGATTTCTGACAATGGGGAACAAAATGGAAGATTTTTACATGAATTACTCATATTGATTGTAGGATAAGACGAATTTTACGCTTAAAGTGTATCTTTTAGATAGAAACTTCGGGTGTATCTGAAATAAAAATCTTCATTACTTTTGAATAAAAAAAGGGCTTATAAAATATAGTAAAGTAATTCTTTGTATTCTAGATTTCTACATTAGTTATTTTTATAAGATAACTTGTTGTGTATTAAGGTTGTAATTAATTATATGTTATTACCAGATATCACTTTTAAAATCTACCCTTTAAATATATTAACCTTACAAGTTAATACGTACAACTTTTTCTTGTAATGTTTTTCAAATAAATGTATTGACAGGATTTTATCTTTATTCGATTTCTGCGATTCACATAACAGGCAATTTGGAGCCTAGTTTAATTTAATCTGGAAACGAAACAAATAACTCCACAAAATAACTAACTGATGGACATTTATTTTAATATTCTCCCGGCTGGCTACCACCGTCGGATCTGAGGTAGGGATAAAGGTAACGCCGAGCAGCGATTTTTCCTGCAGGGCGATTGATGGGCAGGTGGCAGGAGGATGTGGACGTTCGGCAGTTGGCAATTTCGCAATTGAAATGCAACGTTGATTTTGATTTGAGTTGCAGAGTTATTGAGGCGCAGCCCGGTGGCTGCTGTTGCAGCCGGATTTTTTATTGCAGTTATTGACACGTAACAATCGCCGTGAGCCTCCGCAATCCCAACTCTCCGAATGTCACGCCAACATCCGGCGATTTTTTGTTTCCCTCCCAGTTGGCAGGCGGCACTTGCTGCTGTCGATTTTTTGGCGCTTCCGTTTCCGCTGATATTCAATTTTGTTTGATTGCTGTCGTTTTTAGTTGAACGATTTGTCCACTTCGGGCGCGATGTTTACATTGAAACCTCTCGATGGGAGGCCATATTTTAATCCGGTTTCATACCAAAATCCTATAGCCTTTAGATTGCTTTTTGAAAGTGGCTTTTGTGGAAATGTTTAAGGATTCTTTGCATCTATTCTGCATCTATTAGGGATATAATAAATAAAGAAATTAATTTAAAATTTAGTTTTTCTTTTTTGTTCCTATTAAAATGATATCAAAGCCAGGGGTAAATCCTTTGCAGAGTGTGGGAATAATGATCCATTTAGCGGCGTCATGTGAACCTGGGGCTCTGACATATTAGCAGAAATTATGAACGCTAAGCGGATTACATTTAACACGATTCGCCGGAGAGCAGCTCGGGTGTCCAAATATAAAAGCCAAATCAGTCCGGAGTCGCGTGCCTTGCTTCGAAATTCGAGCAGGGCACAGAAACGTGTCGGAGCTCAGGTCTAATTATGAAATTAAATGCAAATTAAAAATCCCATTCAAAGCATTTCGTAATGGCAGAGCCGGCGTTGCGAATTCAAGTGGCCAACAGGCAGGGGGAGTTTCCAAGCAGATCCTAAATCGTCCTTGTGCCGTTTTCCGTTGCCATGTTTCCCTAACCATTTAGCTCTCCTTACTTTTGGAGTCTGCCTGATTTGTTTGCATAATAATCCGAAAGCGTTTCGTCATTGTCGTCATCATCATCATCTGACTGCTGTCAATATTCCGCTCATCATTCGCCCCACAATTATGCCCAGATTTTGGCCATAAAAACGAGCCAAGTCTAAAGAAGGGGCGTGACTTTTGGAGCTGGAGTAGGCTGGAAAAGCTGTTTGAAAAAGAAGAAAAACATATTATTCAATATTTAAAAGTTCGGCTTCCTTCCTGCGGAACTCTCTTCCGCTCGAGTTGATCGATGACGCTGTTCCCCGGCTGCCTCTCTCCAAGGGATTGGGGAGGAGTGTTCCATCCCCCAGGATGCTGTCATAGCTCTGCGGGGCCTTTGGCCTCACCTCACGAAGCCGCCACTTGGCATGATAAATTTAATTCCGCTTCTATTTTGATGGCACTTGTCAATTCAAATACTTTTGTCAGTCTCTCTTCGCTTTCTATATGTATATATATTTTTTTTCCCCTTGTTTTTGTTTTCGCTGAAGAGCTGAAGGGCTCTTCAGCAGCAGCCACGCCTCCTTCTGCGCCCACCGCATTGTGCGCAAATGCTGCGAAAAGTTGAAGGATTTTGACGCATTAGAGTGCTCCCCCAGGGGCGAAGGATGACTGTGGGAAGGAGGCAGTGGGTGGTGGACACCTGCAAGCAAATGAGTGCATTTGTTGTAGTTCATCTCAATGGATGACGAGGTGTCGAGCAGCTCTGGGAGATGACTCCAATTACCCACCGCAGTTTCGCGTGACGCTCGGCGAGTTTTTAAGGCGGAGACATTGTAAGGTTTTCAAATTTATTTCAACACAGTCACAGATGCTGCGAAGAAAAAGGGAAAATTTATGATGGTAAATAAATAAAATAAAGTGAAAAATGTAAGGCTAAAGTCAAACTAAATTAACAGTATAGTATAAGTTTTAGAAAGTATCTACTTTGCTATTATCTAGGCTTGAAAAATAGAATTTAGGCAAAGATGTTAGCATACTTTTAGGAAGCAATCAAATTTTAAAGTAATGATGTCAAATTATAAGAGGGGTTAACATATAAACAGTATTAAACTTGAAGTCATAATTTTTGTATACATCTTAATTTATTAATTTATTTATATAAACTTGTCTAATTTGATAAATGTTTTGTAGCAATTTGAAGCATTTTATGAGTTTAAAATTTGTTTATGAGATTAAAATATATCTACTATCTTGTTTTCGAAGTACAAAATGATTTGCAATATATGTATTAATAATTTTCTCAAGTTAAAGTCAGCTTGAAATTAAATTATATTATATTATTATTTTTATTATATTAAAATCGACCATTGTGTCCAAGTCTTAATATTTAGCTTTCATATATAGCCTAAGATACAAATTTCATCATGCTCCTTTTGTACATTAACAAAAACTAATAACCTTAAAAATCAATAAATAGTACATTGAATTTCATCATTTTTTTTACTATTCACACCATCCATATTATTCCCTTTGCGTAGTAAATATCTCAACCTTCCCAAATCCGGCTCCATTGTGTCCAACATTAACCACTAATGAAACATGGACAAGAAAGCGATCCCCGGAGCTGTGTCTCGGAGAACCCCATGCCTGTTAAAGCACTTAACTTTCCTTGTAATCAGCCGGGATGGACAACAGAGAAGAAGAGATACCCCTCCACCGTCCATCCATTCTTCCAGCTTCAATTTAAAGTTTTTCCCCGAACGAATCGTACTTTCTGTCTCATGGGAGTTCTTGCCCTGTTCTGGGACCGAAAATGATGACTTAATATACGGAAATCACGAAAACTGATGGATTCCTCTGGGGTGTTTTTTACTTGACACGAGCACTGTGCCTGTGCTGTTCTTGCCTTTGTCCTTGCCCCTTCGAATGTGGTGCTCTGACCCTTGGTCCTGGTGTGTCCTGTTGCGACAATTTCACGCTTCTCGGACGCCGCTGACAAGCTGACAGCTGCCACTTGAGCGATGGCGTTTATTAGTTATTAAACGGCGTGATTTATGCCCGCGGCCAAGTGCACCATGGAACCAATGTCATTCCCTGGAAGAGAGGCTATCCATCCCCTGCAACTGGCCTGCACTTTTGGCGGCGTAATAAGGTCGCCATCGTCTCCCGGAGCGCGGTGAAATCCCTCCCTCGAACCGGACATCTGCGGTTCCGCGACGTCAAGGAGGGGAGTTGTGGGTTAAGAGTTCTCCTCTTTTAAGGGGATATTGTTGTGGGATCTCTGTGAAGTGTTAATCAATGAAATAATATATATAGTATATAGGGATCAATTAGGATTCCTTTCCCGTCGCCCAGAAAAGACTCTTAAGGCTTCCCCAATTATTTTTAAGTATAAACATGGCCCTATTTTTTTAGCTCTTAAATGTGCTGTATAATATTCAATTATATTTATGATTAAATTTATTTAAAAAGTGTAGAGAAAACCTCTCTCAATTGTACCTTTTTTAAGTCACAGCCCTACGAACCAGAGACCCCGTCGGGCTGGCAATGTTGATACACATGTAAAACTGATTGATAACAGTTTATTGTTTGTTCAATTTCCCGCTTTTCGGGAAACTATAATTGCCAAACTGTAGAGTCGCATAGAGCAACCCCTGCAATGGGACGACGAACCCTTGTCGCCCAGTCAGTCCATTTGACTTTTTCCCAAATTGAGCTGCCTACTGTGCGCTGCTGTTTGTTTATACTTATTTCATTTTCACACCCCCTTGCGGGTCTTCCTCACCGTCTTCCAGCAGGGCCACTAGAGCTACTAGACCCACCCCTTCATCCACAGCCTCATCATCATCAGCATCATCATAATCATCAACATCGAAATCGGTCTCAGGTTACTTTGTTTTCCTTGGCCTCCATTGTTTGTTTTCGTTTCCGTTTCACTTTTCGCTAGGTTTGTTTGTCATTTTGAAAAATGCGTTTTACAGTTGTTTTTTTTTTTAAATTCAATTGTGGACGGCCGCAGCCCGCTGAAATACAAAAAAAGGAATGAAAACACCCCTTGGAAGGTATCTGCCTTATCCTCATCTGCCATCCGCCTTGACTCCCCCTGCGGCTAATAACGTCCTCGTCAGTTCCGGCAGCTCAGGTCTCAGTCCTGGAAGGTCTCACCCCTTCTTTTTAGATGAATCCCTGCTCCTGTTTGTGCTTTTTGGTGCCAACACCAAATTATGGTTGGAAATTTTAACGCAAATTTGTTTGATAGCGATTTTAAGGCCAGCGGGATGTCCCCCATTAGGGTCTAGGATTTTTCTTAAAAGAAAAAAAGAAACCATTTTAATAAGTGACAAATTAATCTTATTTATAAATAAAATTAATTAAGCCTGGTCAGGAATAGTTTAGAGAGTAAAAATTGTAATAAACCCTGGTAGAATTTTTAATAAAAACTAAATCCCCCCCAAAGTTTTAATCAAAACGAAATTTTGCAATAAAATTGATAAAAAATCATGTACAGTTCAATGCTTAAAAACTTTTCCAAATCAAAATCCCAACCAATTTGATTTTAATGGTAACCTTTCTTATTTCCCAGCAGAGCTAAATCAAATAAACCCCGAGGTGGGAACACTGGAGTTGGTGTTGTCTCTAATCCTGTGACAAATAATCCCGCACGCGCTCGGGGATCCCCTCCGTGGAAGTTACCCCCTTCTGTTTACAGTTCGCTGGAGGAGAGTCGGTGGCAGTTGCGCTCCATTTGTCATCTTCATAATGGGCGCGGAGTCAGCCGGTGGAGCGTGTCATCGTAGCCATATCTCACGGATTACAAAACGAGACGGAGGCGCGGCTGAGGGCACGTGTCTGGTTTGGAGGAGGAGCGAGAATTAGAGATCACTATCGGACGGAACACGGATATTTATGTTCACCTAAGACGGGGCTTTAGCCGGAGTTCTTCCTTCCGAGGTCTAATGACACGTAAACCAAGTCGTTAAAGGTTGCCCTTCGGGGGAAACATCGGGGAAAGCGGATCTAGAGCTGGGAATCTGACACTGAGCCACAGAGTTCAGCCCAGGGATTAACATTGTGCCATGAAAAATATAAAAATTAAACATTGTAGCGTGTTTTTAATAAAATAATATATTTTTGAGCAAAATAGAAAAAAATATGACGGTCTATAAAAGTAACACAAGTCCCAAGACACTTGCTATTTGCCTTTTAATTAAATTTTAAATGTTAGCTGGCATATAAATATAGGGCTTACACCATTTCTTGTCAAGTGTAATTTGTGCAAAGGCATTACATGAATTGGGATAACCTAAAAAAGAACTGGACTCCGCCGGGCTCCCAAGTGGGGATGACTTGCCAGCGGCTGCTGTCAGTTCTCATTAGGGGGCAGCCGGGCCGAATTGATTGATTTATTTTGGCAATTATGTGCATTCGATTAAAAGTTGAACTCGCAGTCACGCGGCGTTCGCTAATAATATGCAGGGACCCCGGCTCCGCCCTCGTCTAGCGAAGGAGCAAAAAAGAAAAAAAAAACAACATAAATCCCCAGAAATATCCCATGGAGCTGGGGGATTACATGGCCCCGAATTGAAAACCAATTGCGACGGGAATGAAAAATCGCGCCAACAAACCCAGCGGGATGCGGGATGGGGAACTGAAAGCGGGGAACAGGAGCCGGGCAGGACCTTCGGCGCGGGGATGCGGTGGCATGTGGCATGTGGCCTGTTTACAATGTCGCTCGACTTGGACAAGGGGATTTTTTTTGTTTTGGTTTGGTTTTAATTTTGAGCAACGAATAAATTAAATCAACCGACAGTCGAAATAATTGCCGGAAATTGGTGACGTTGTTGAAATTTCTTCTCTGTCCTCCAATTGAGACGGAGCGGAAGGAGAGCTGGGGTCCGGTGCTTAATAAGATTATGCGTGACCCGACGAGCAAGGCTTCCATTAACAAGGACCTTTGGCCGGGCTCAAAATTGAGGCTCAAATGGAACGTGTGACGGACAAGTTAAGAATGACTTTGCATGACCGAAATGAGACATAATATAATATATTTAAAAAACATTAAATTAAATAAATTATAACAATGACCAATTAAATATAAATTCTTATTCCTACGAGCTAAAAAATGAGTTGATTTTAAAATATATACTCAATACTTGCAACTTGCAGCCTCTCAATAGAATTATTTTCCCTGACCAAAAGCTTTAGAAAGCCATATAAAAATCAGAACTTAGTTTATTTGAAAGCTTCAAAGAAAACGTTTCGAAGCGCTCAAAAAACTAAAAACCTAGGAAAGTGCTTATATTTAACTATAACCATATTTTTACAGTAAAAAAATCCACAGAAAAATGCTTAAATAAAAATTAAAACATTCCCTTGAAAGTGAAAACACGCAAGGTCATATTATTACAGATTCTCAGATTCCAGTTCCCTCGCAAAAGCTTTGATAACCCGTATTAAAGTCATTCCCACCTCCGATCGAGGTTTAGTTTCAATCAAAGCTTGCTGGAAGATGATTGTCGGAGTGCGAGTGTTTTCCCTCATATTTGGGGTATTGCCAGCGTTCTTATCGCGTAAGTTACAGATGTGTTGAAGGAAAAGTCTTTTTACTTCAACATTTAATATAAATATTCTTAGTTTTTTATTGTTCTAATTTCGTTACTATCTTTATGACACACTTATTAACTAATAATGGTAATCAGTGACTAATAAAAGTCACTGATTCTAACTGAAAAAGTTTACAAAGCTCTTGATTGTAACCCTGTATGAGTATGATGTACCTTACCAGATACACCATAAATTAAAGCAATAACAATTTATCATAATCTTATGTCTATATATCTTATTGATATGTTTTTTTTTTACTTTTGTACCTTAAACCCTTCCTGCAGCCACCCAGGGTCAGGACCTGCCGCAGGAATGTGGCAAGCTGCGGGAGACCCAACTCCACAACGAGCGGGAGATCACCGCCCCGGACGAGTACACCTGGATTGGTCGTGTGGGCTACTCGGAACCGGATAAATCGAAACCCAAATTCCTATGTTTGGCAGTGCTGATCCACCAACGCTACGCCATCCTTCCCGTTCACTGTGTCAATGCCGCTTCCTACACAATTGAGTTCATCCTTTTCGGGGACTGGCGTGCCAACGAGAACTTCAAGGTGGGGGACTGCCGTCTGGAAAGGGGCTTCACCACCTGCTCTCCGCCTCCGCAGGCTGTGGACATCGAGGAGATTGCAATGCACCCGCAGTACGACCAGAGCGGGCACGACTATGACATCGCCCTGGCCAAGATGGTGCGGAACGTGATACTCTCGGAATTCGTGCAGCCACTGTGCCTGCCGCCCGCTCGCGAGATCGAGGGCAATCATATATCTCGGCGGCTTGAGATGGCGGGATTTTCCAAATGGAATCATTCACTCGAGGAACAAGGGGACGACTTTGAATGGCGGCGGAAGGTGACGAGGCACACGACCAGCCTGGACTTTTGCATTGCGGCGTCTGTGCCTGCCAGGGTGACCTTTACGCAGAATCACTTGTGTGGCGTTCATCCAGGAGGGGACGTCCTTATGTCCGGGGCGCCACTGATGGACGTCGAAGTGGTCGACGGAAAGCCACGGAACTTTTACCTCGTCGGATTGAACACCTTTGGAAAGCTGCCTTCTAAATCTTCGCCGGTTTCCATATCCGGTTTCATCCGCATCTTGCCCTTTAGGAACTGGATCCTGAAAAACATCGAGTAAAATAAGCCATTCAATAGAAGGTCTTTATAAAAATGTTAAGTAGTATGTAACTTGAAATAAATTCAATAAATTCAAAATTTAATCTTACAAAAATATTTCTAATACTAAAAGCTCTCCAAGCTTGATTTTCTTTCTTCGATTCTCAGATTTCCGATCTCAATGCAACGATTTGCATTAAGCAAAAGCTTTGATAACCTGTATAAAATATATTCTCACTACCGATCGCGACTCAGTCTCGATCAAAGCTTACTGGAAGATGATTGTCGGTATTCGATTGTTTTTCCTCATATTCGGGGTATTGCCCACGTTCTTATCGCGTAAGTTACAGATCGTGTGAAGGAAAACCCTTGGAAAATCAGCATTTAATATTAACGGTAGCATTTTCCCAAAAATATAAATGTATTTAATGCAGTTACTGTATCTGTGACTCACTCGAAACTGAGGTTAAAAATCAGTGACTAATAATGATCACTGAATTCCAGAGAGCATGAGAATCAGTCAAAAGATTAAATACTATAAAAATAAACAAACAATTGGCATAGTTAGCAATTTAACCTACTTAATAAAAAACACTTGATATATAATATTTAGTTATATTTTTGTTATACTTTAAATCCCTTTTGCAGCCACTCGGAGCCAGGAGCTGCCGCAGGAGTGCGGCAAACTGCGGGAGACCCAGCTCCACAATGAGCAGGAGCTCACCGCCCCGGACGAGTACACCTGGATAGGTCGTGTGGGCTACGGGGAGTCAAGTAATCCGGACACTAAATTCTCATGCCTGGCCGTGCTGATCCACCAGCGCTTTGCCATCCTTCCCGCTCACTGTGTTCTGACCCTTGATGACTCCGGTAACAACACAGCCACGTTCATCCTCTTCGGCGACTGGCGAGCCAACAGGAACTTTAAGATAGGCGACTGCCGCCTCGAAAGGGGCTCCACCACTTGCACTCCGCCACCGCAAGCGGTGGACATGGAGACGATCTCGGTGCATCCACACTTCGAGTTGGGAAAACACGACTACGACATTGCCCTTGCCAAGATGGTGCGTAACGTGGAGCTCTCGGAGTTTGTGCAGCCTCTGTGCCTGCCACCTGCTCGTGGGATCGAGGACAACCACATCTCCCGGCGGCTGGAGATGGCGGGATTCGTACAGGAGCATTCTTGGAACGAGGCGAAGATCGTGGACGTGGAGTTGCGGCGGAAGGTTGTGAGGCACACGACCAGTTTGGAGTTCTGCATCGCACTAACGGAAGCATTCGGCGAGCTGAAACTGTCCCACAATCACCTGTGCGGGATTGAGATGGAGGGAAACAACCTCATGTCTGGCTCACCGCTAATGGACGTCGAGGTGGTGGACGGAAAGCCACGGAACTTCTACCTGGTCGGAATAAACACCTTTGGAACCATTTCTGGTACTTCCGCACCGATTTACATAGACGGATTTATGAGGATTTTGCCATTTAGGAACTGGATCTTGAAAAACATTGAATATGCCTTGCCATAGACATTTTACTTTGTTATATATTATTTGTATATATCACAACAAAAGGAAATTATGCAGATTAATTAAATTTTACAAGAGAGTTCTGTACATATTTTTAAAGTTTGCAAGTGTCAAGTTCTCTCAGATTGCAGTTTCTCAGAGAAAATTATTTCTCTGGCCAAAAGCTTTGGTAACCTCTGTAAAAATCATTCGTTCGACTCGTTGGCATTCAGTTTATTCAAAAGCTTCCTTAGAATAGGTTAGCCGGTGTTCGAGCTGGAAAATATTGAAGATAAGAAAACAATAAACCTTAAAAAACCAAAAGAATGTGCATACAATGCAAGTTTTTAAAATGTTGAAGAATAATAATTCAAATCGTTGAAATAATGAGAATAATTGTAAAGTGATTTTCGGAGAGTCTACGATTTGCATTAATTTGAACTGAGCAAAAGCTTTGATAACCTGTATAAAATTTATTCTCACTACCGATAGAAGTTCAATCAAAGCTTGCTAAAAGATGATTGAAGGTTTTCCAGTGTTTTTCCTCATTTTCGGGGTATTTCCCATGTTCTTGTTGCGTAAGTTGCAAATTGGGTGAAGGAAACCTTTTAAATATGTAAGATTTTATATTATATATTTAGTGACTTAAAACAAGTTAATACATTAAGAACCTTGTTTTTAGTACTGTATTATAAGTGAATAAATTAAACAAAGTGTAATAAACACAATAAAGAGATGATAATAAGTAATTTGACTGTTACAGTTTGTGATCTTTATAAGAGATATTACTTAATTTTGAAGCTAACTTTTAGTTAATTTTGCTTAGTTTATATTTAATGATCAGGAACCGAAATGAGTGCCTTAATAAACCAATATTATTTTCCTAGAAATCCAGGGACAAGAGCAACAGCAGTGTGGCAAGCTAAGGGAGACCCAGTTCTACAACCACAAGCTCTTCACAGCCCCGGACGAGCACACCTGGATTGGCCGCCTGTTCCACCAGGAGCCGGATGAGCCTGAACCTGTATCCGATTGCCTGGCGGTGTTGATCCACCAACGCTACGCCATCTTTACGGCTCACTGTGCTCTCTTCGAATACCCCAGCACCTTTCCAAAGTACATCCTCTTCGGGGACTGGCGCGCCAACCCGAACACCAAGACGGGCGACTGTCGCGTGACCACTGCCATCACCCAATGCTCTCCGCCTCCGCAGGCGGTGGATATCGAAGAGATTGCGGTGCATCCGCTGTTCAAGGAGGGCCAACGTGACTACGACATCGCCCTGGCCAAGTTGGTGCGAAATGTCGAGCTCTCGGAGTTTGTGCAGCCGCTCTGCCTGCCGCCGGATCGGGAGATCGAGGGCAACTACATCGGGCAGCGACTGGAGGTGGCGGGATTCCAGTACCAGCAACCGATTCAAGAGGAGGTGACCGAAGAGCGCGAGTGGCGGATAAAGGCGACGAGACACGCGACCAGCCTGGAGTACTGCACCTCGGTGACGGAGCCCCTGGTCAAGTCGAATCTCACCCAGAACCTTCTGTGTGCCGTGGGGGTCAAGACGAATTTTCTGCAATCGGGATCGCCGCTAATGCACTTTGAGTTGGTGAACGGAAAGCCGCAAAACTTCTATCTCGTGGGAATAAAGTCCTTCGGGACGATTGGCGGTTCCAAAACGTGGACTTTCATAGATGGATATATGCGTATATTGCCATTCAGAAAGTGGATCTTAAGAAATATTGAATGAAAAAGTCACCACCTAATCTTTAGTTGTAAATATAAATATGGCTTATAAAGAAACAGCAATTTATTTGAGTTTTTCCTGCTTTGTCCAGATAATCTAATCTTTTTTCTTAATAAATTCCCTCTGGACCCAACTTGTAGCACATCAAAAGCCTAGGTGAGTGCCAGGTGTGACTGCCCGCCCACTTTATGACTAACAATTAGTAATAAATCTGAGGCGTATGGAGGAGCGATAGACCATTTCGGAAATTTATTTGCAGAACTGCTGGCATTTGTCTTGAGTATTTCGCCTATCCGGGATAAATCAAAACTTTGCTTGCCATAAATAAAAGAATGGCTAATAATTACAGCACTGTCCGTTGGCCTGGTCCGGCCCATATCCTTCCTTGCTCCTCCTCCCAAGAAGGAAGGAAATGTAAATGAGTCTCCAGCGACTAATAAATTCCCAATTACACATGGACTTGGCCCGGCCAGGGACGTTGGACGTCTGACGGCCAGCACACCAAGGTCCACTCATAAAACTATGCAGGCACACCCTCTTTCCTCGGCCGGCCCGGTCCGTCCACCCCCTCTTGTGCCGTACCAGCAATAAACTAAAAAGCATAAATTTCTGAAAACGACAAATTCATGAACTTGGTTAGTTGTGGGGTAGAAAAAATGGAAAATCAAACGGAAAACACGGAAAATCACAATTACGGCGAGGTGAGAGGGGTTAGTCCAAGGGGAGGGTCCTGGACGGAGCACTCAATGTCCAATTACGGGTGACGACGAGGCAAATGCCAACATCTGTGACCCCGTGCGAGATGGAGATGCGTGAATGCCCTCCAGCAATCGCATTTGTTCCGATTGCCTCCTGCTCCTCCTCTTAATGCACGAGATGGATGTCACCGATATCGGAAGGGCCCAGAGAGATGCAGCTGATGTCATTAAGTAAATATGCGCGGGTCAGCAGGACATCGATAAGGATCGGGGACTCAAGCATATGGAAACTTAGGCAATTGATTTGATTTAAAACTTCGCCTTATACAAGTACATCTCCTTTTTTAAAGCTGAAATATTACTAGCATGAGACAGTTTAAACTAACCAAATTATAAAATAATTATATAGCATTCTAAAGTATACATTAGTTTGAATAATCCCCAAGAATACGGTAGAAATAACCCTCGTTTTTCCGCAATTACCCATTTCCTTGGAGTTCCTAACAAGTTCTCACCGAAGTCGGGTCTCGTTAAAATTCCTGCGAAATCAGTGCGAAATGAAATGAACACAAAACAGGCGAAAAAAAGAGAAAAATAAATATTTCGTATCCTTCCTTACATATGTTTTACGATATTCGTGACTGTGTGTGTGTATGTGTGTGTGTTTATACGAGTGTGCCTGCTGTGGGGGCTTCCCCCTAGCTCATTTGTTGGGGTAACCCCCATCCCCCGGTCGTTGATGTTATTCGTTTTTATGCCTTTTTGCATACTTTATATATATTTGTGCAAAATTTATGTGCGCTATTGTTTTTATGGCATGCACCCATTTCGCCCCCAAGTGCCATATATATATACGAAATACCCCTAGTCCTGGAAGGAGGCCGAATGTTATCCTTGTTCGAAAGGCATTTTAATGCCGACCGGGGGTTGGGTGCACAATGGCATGGCATAGGGATTGGGATTGGGGCTGGCATTGGGATTGGGTGTCCTGGCTGTTCTGGCACTTTTCTGCAAATTATGGCACATGCGGCGACGTCGGCATTATGCCTGATCCTTTCGCCTTTGATACGGCACACAAAGTATGTATATATAGTATGTATACATGCGTATGTCTGTCCATATGTAAATCCGTATATGCCGGAGCTCTGCCACTTAAGCTGCTTATGTGGCAAATACATAAAATAAAAATAAAATGGAAAGCGCAAATGGCAAAAGAGATGGTGGGGGGAAAATCCTCGCATAACGAGCATTTCCCTCAGCCATATTTGTGTTATTTTATTATCATTTTTCCTTGACGTTTTTGTCCTTGTCTAAAGCTCATCTCACAAAATGGAGGATTGTGTTATTTTTCGCTTTAGTTTTCTTTTCTTAATTAAGGTTTTATTTCATTTATATTAATAGATTATTAATTAAAGCATTGTTAGGAATATATTTAAAATTAATTCCATTATTCTTAGATCCTATGCGATTTTAAGGTTTAATTTATTTATAAAAATTTAAGGTATACTTTATTAATTCTGATCGCTTCTAAGCCTTATAGGAGGCATCCAAATATATACTCTATATAGTCTTAAAGTTTTCTTTCTGTGCCTGCCTCTGCTCCTTCGATTTGTGCCGCTTCTTTTCTCTTAGATGTGAATACTTACTTTTATATCTGTCAGATATGAGTTGCCATAAACTGTACGTGCTGGTGCGGGGGCTTATGTGTATCTGGGTATCTGGATAAATGTATATATACATATATGTGCCACTGATACGAATCCAATTTCTCAGCGGCAACAATAAAATACTCGGCACAGCCTTCAGTGGGGGCGGAGCTGAGCTCTGAGACTGAGGCTGTAACCGAATCCGAATCTGAGGCTTCTGCTCGTCCTGAGCCTGAGACTGAGACTGAGATGACGATAAGCGAAAATGGCGAACCGCCTTATGACGCGACTTAACGGGATTCCCCGCGCCCTGATTATGGGCATAAATACGAGCCAACCCCCCGACCACTACACATGCGAGGAAAATTTAAATAAACTGATAAACGAATCCACACTAAGCCCCAGCCAACGTTGATGGCTATTTCAGCTGATGTTTTCCAAAAGATTCAACTGCCGAGCGGCAGAATATACTCGTACGGCAAGAGAATAAGGCTAAAGTCACGAGGTACGACCAGGGAATACCCTTGGTATACAAAAATATATGTTGTATTTCTGGGAAAGCTCTTTAATTCTGTATGTCTCTCTCTGCTTTGCTGCTCTGTCAGCAACTGCAAAGAATCTTAATCTTTTTCTTCTTTTTATATATTTACAAAAAAAACCTATATACCCTTCGTTACTTAACAAATACCTTGTACAAAAATGAAGACAGGCAAGCTGCTTTAATTAAAGCCAAAAGCCAGAGGAGTTAGCAATGCAATGGTGGCTCTGCCTCGAAGCCGACCACATCCGAGGACCTGGTCGCGAAGTCGCTTGTTTATGACCCGCAGCGGTCGCAGCGATCAGATACAGTATCTTCACCTGACACTGCGACTGGGTCCGCCCGATCCTGGTGCTGGACGTCGGCTGGCGGTGGTGACAATTTATGACATACAACCTGGAACAACTTCAGCTCCTGCGAGTCCTCCTGCTCCTCCTTTGGCTCAGCCCAATGGATGCCGCAGTAGCTGCTGACCAATGGCCGGCGAGCTTATGAAAATCATAAACATTGAACGCCGGCCGACGGTGACATCCGAGCAACGAATATGCATTTTAATAAAATATCCTAAAAGCCACATAAATCACATCCGACCGGGAGCATCGCGTGCCTTCCCCAGCGGAGTTTATCTGCCAGCAGTCGCTTAATGGGTTTACCAGCCACATGGAGCTGCTCCATATCTGCCTCTTCGTGCCATGCATTGTTTCCTCCTTTTAAGTTAACTAAACTTTAAGTTGAAGGAGGAATACATTTCACTTTTGTTTCATTGATCTTTATGGGCTTAAGGTTACAAGTTAACTTAAAATTATTAAGGAAAGCTAGTTGTTATACGTTTTCCCAAATAAAATGTTTAAAATCGTATGCATCTTTTGAGTCTTGGCATTTTATTTGTTAAATATGAAAGCCTTAGCATGCCCAAGGCCATGCTAAAAATTATTTAATCTATGCCCAATTCTCCCTTAGGCCCCATCAAGTGCCAACTGTCAAAATATTGAAAAACCGACACTTTTCGTCTAGACTTGGACAGCCTGAGGCTCTTCTCAGTTGGTCATACTTCCCGGCCAATTATCAATATATTATATGCATCTGAGCTGAGGAACTGGTGCTGGGTCCCGGCATCAGGAACTCGAACTGGAGCAGCTATAATTATGACATATGACGGCACCGAAGCCAGGACCAACGACCCATGTCAAAAAGTCCCCGTAAACACGAGCATAATTTGGATCGGAACGGAGACGTGGACGAGGGTCTTAGGTTCGTGGAATAATGATGCTGGACTCTTGACACATTTGAGTGCTAATTTTAAAAGTCTCGCACATGACCATGACCAGTCAGGAGAGCGACGATTATGGACAGCAGGGAAGAGGTGTTAAGAAGCCACCCGATCTCTGGGAGGATCATTAACCTTGCGAAATAATAAAGGAAAAAAAAGGCTTGAAGCAAACATTGATTTGTTGAAAATAATTAATAATTAAGCAGTGTTCTTAAATTATTTTAATATAATGTATAATTTTCGGAACAAAACTAACGCTAGTAAATGCTAGTTAGTTTTAGATCAAGTATTGTAACTATATTGTCATATTACTTCCATGTCTATCATCCAATTGTACTCATATTTTCAGAGAATAACCATGGATATGTATTTACTATATATTTATAAACTATTTAACAAATACAAGTCCACATCTTATTATACATACAACTTAATTCTCCTAGGAATTCTAACTCCTCCTGCAGGCTACTTCTTTTCCTTGCGTGTAATAATCCAAATGAAAAGTAAATACCAAAAATGAGACCATAATCAACATGGCACATTGTATATATTGGGTGTCCGCCCAACCCGCCGCCATCCCATGCCACCGTCGCCCCAGACAGACATTTAACGATAACACCCAAAGATATCAAAATCGAAATATCGTTAGACGGTCCCGCGCAAAATGCTTGACAAGCATAACAAACACAGAGCAGTACATGGGTTCCGGGAACGAGTCCTGGGTCCGGGGTCTCAGCCAGGCTTTTATGATGCCAACACCCACCGCTCACCAAGCACAGCCCACCGCCCACCGCCCAACATGCGACGCATTCAACATGGCGTCGGTTTCTGTTTCTGTTTCGGTCTCGACTTTCTTTTCGCTGGCTGTGGGGGCTTCCCCTTAACTCGGTTTGTGTGCGATATAAACGAAGTTTACCAAATAAATAAAAGCAGTCCCCCCTGAGCCACCCTCCTTCTCCTCCTTCTCCTCCTCCTACTCCTCCCTCGCCCAGCGATTGGGTTGCAATATATCGCGTACGTGCTGGCATGCCATAAATATGTGGCCCATGTAGATGCGAGGCAACAAAAATTATATTTCTGTTTGTGTTTGCAACAATTTATTTTTTCTACCGCCCGCCTCTCGTTCGAGGGCCACGCCCACGAAAGCATTTTTCCAGCTCAACTCGTTGGGCAATCGATAACGATGGCCGAGGGGGAGACAAAGAAGGAGCCATCGACACCGAGAGGGAGTCGGAGAGAGTGGGCGGGGAGTGTTTTCCCTCAGCTTATTAGATATAGAATACATCTGCTTGGAAGCTTTGAGTAAGAGGGTAAACTTGAAAATATTTAGTGCAAGCCAAGTTGGACGGAGACCGCAGATTTCAGAGAAGCCGCAGGCAGGAGCTAGCCCATATCCTTCCATATTTGAGTTGCATTCAGGTGTATGCATACGAAGGACCCTCAAATCTGTCCTTCCACTCAAATATGTGCACACAATGAAGGAACCGAAGGAGGCAACTTGTATGCAAAACAAGAGAACTTGATTTTTCAAAATCTTAGGTGCAGTCGGGAAAAAGTTAAGAGATGTCTTCTAATTTTGTTATTATATTTAGAAAATTCAATATATTTTATATTTTATATAAAATAATATATAAAATAAAAGAATCAGCAGTATGGAAAGGATAAAATTAAACAAACCAAGTTCATATTTTAGTTCTTGATTTTAGTATTTATGAGGTTAATAAATATGATGATATTTCACAAACTTATAAAATCTTGAGCATTCTTATAATTTCAAAACTTAATTTGAAAAGGTCTAAGGTAACAGAAGAGCATATTAATTTTCTTAAAAAATCGAACCAATATTTATTCTTACAAAATTCTTTTTCCTGATAAAAAATAGTAAAACCTCCCAATAAGGCACCCTTCTTCCCACCTTGAACTCCTCCTTACAGTGCTCACTGTTAAGCGTTGTCCTGCACTCAAGAGCAGCAGCTCTAAGGAAAACAAAGAAAACTTTTGGAGAGAAAAGCAAATGGAGGCAAAAAAAAAAAAAATCTGGGCACAAGCAACAAGCCAACAAATTTAAAATGTGAAAACTTTGCAAGTAGTTGAAAGTTGGCAGCAGGCGGCAGAACGACGAACCGCAGCAGCCGCCAGAGACAGAGAGAAATTTTTCGGAGATGGAAGAAAATGGGGGAAATTCTTTGTCTGTCCCTCAGCGTAGAAGGGTGCAGGTGCAAACAGGATGGCCCCGGATACGGGCAGATACGGATTGGAATACGGGGATACGGATACGGATACGGGACTCGATGATTTGATGTAGCTGAAAATTTGCCGCTGCAGAGATTTTCTTTGTGGTTTTCGACTTCTTTTGATATGCGAAGAGCAGAGCAGTTTCCACAGGAGTGTGCCTGTCATTTGCCAATTCAACTAAAAACTTCAAAGAACTCGAAGCGCAGAGTTTGGGAGGGGAATCCCCGAGGTCCGTCGCCATTTTGAAAGGAACTGGCTGCGCTCACGCCCACAAAACGGAGTCGCAACCACAAGTCCCAGCAGGAAGTAGTGGGTGTTATGAAATATGACGAGATATGAACTCATATTCCACCCCTGGGACTGTCTGTCCTGCTTTTGCGCAATCGCGATTTTTGCAGAGAAAAGAATATGACCAAGGTTGGTGGTCAACCATTGGGGGGTTTCATATAAAAATGGCACCAATCTCAGGAAATTATGGCTCAGAAGAATATTGATAATAAAAGGAAGAGTTCACTGTGAATTTCAGGACTTTGTCTTAATTTCTGAGTTCAAAATTAAATATGGAAATGTTAAAATAATATTCTTAACCATTCTCTGACTTTGTTGTTTATTTATTCACTTCTCTAATTAGTGAAATAAATTACTGAGATAACAAGCATGCTTAGCTTCAGCTTCTTCTTCTCAGTCCCTCTTGGGCTTCGAGCCAACAACCACAAGGCACTTGGCCCAAATGCCAATCAAACTCTGGCGCTGGCCAAATATTATCACAACAAGGCCGCAGAACAATGTGGAGGCCATCAATCAAACGGCACTCCGGAGCACGGCAGTCGCCAGCCAAACCAATCATCCGTTTGTCCATCCATCCAGAGCCAGATCCTGGGCCATCCAATCACCCAATCGGTCAGGCGTATCGCAAGAACAACAACAATTTTCCAATTAAGCGACCAAAAATTTGAGCATATGATGATTATTGACGATAAGAGTCGGACATGGACTCCCAACCGCCCCAGGAATCCCACTTGGTCAGCCGAAATGTGCAAATAAATCGCACAATTGTCCGTCCGGCTGCGTACGTTCGTCCTTTTCGTTTCGTTACGTTTCGTTCGGCAGGAGCAGGACTCACAGCTATCTGCGAGCATCGAAACTAAAAGTTAGCTGCGGCCACGCCAAACCAAAACAAAGAAACTTTCATTTCCAATTTTCTTGATGTATTAAATTATTTACACCCTCTTGAGCAGAGGATTCGTGTGCGTGGCACACTCGTAACTACTTACATATATAAATACATGGAAGGTATATAGCTTTATGTTTACAGTTGGATATCTTCGTTAAAAATACCTAAAGCATGTTATTTAAAGGTAAAGTAAAGGTAACTCTTTTAGGAATATAGTTAAGATGTTAACTACAATTAATTATAAAAGAAAGCAATTAATTTAAATATTTTGGCATACGAATATTAGAATAGCAATATTATTATGCAAAGAAAGCACCTAAGATTCCCAAGTAACGAATTAGGTAAAGCCGAAGAATGTTGAGAATAATTATTACAGATTAATATTTAAGAGACCCTTTTTTAGGAGACTAAGTATTTGTCTTAAGATAGGGTCTTGACGTTTTATATGGAGAGGAAAAAATATCATTTATAATAAATAATTACAAGTACTTACAACTTCTATGTAGATGTTCATAATTTTCCCTTTGCCATGCTATTTACTTTCGCCAATTCTTGAGCTTACCGCTTGTTGCCTACTGAGATCTGATCTTGATGAAAATTGTAGCTATAAGAAAGTGTCTGTCACTTTTCACTGCGATCCCAGCAAAACACAACACATGTGTCACCCCGTCGTTGGGCTGGGACTGTCTGAGGTCTGCAAAAGCGAATTAATTGGGGATGGCGAAGGCGAAGGCGTAGCCATGGGGATGGGAGCTGTTAATTTTCACAGTTGGTGCGCAGAAAAGAAAATCTCCTCTTAACGGTATCCAACTCAATTTCACCCAGTGGGCCAGTGAGCCAAATGTGCAGCGATCACCGCACGGCATCGACGGGGGAATAACCCCCGACGCCACCTCCAAGCAGATGCAATTTATGATAACCAATTTGCGGACTACATACATCCATTGGCACAAGAGCGATATGTTATGCCGGCAGGCACCGATTCCAAGTCGAAAGACTACCAGGGGCAGTAGCCGCGTTGGGCTTAATCACTCTGCTGCACGCATCGTTAAGATCCTCAGCCATTACTAGCCAATATTTATACATGAAGGTGGTGGTGTGGTGTGTGGTGTGCGGAGCGGTTGTTGCCTCCGCGGGGAGCACTCGCCCGCCAGAGATCTGCTACATTTTGGAGGCTCTTAATAACCATATTTACACACCCAGACTCTTCTCTCTGTTTGAATAGCCATTGTTCTTGTATTTTAACTGGAAACTGTGAGTTTTAAATGAGAAATGGGCAGTTCTAGTGATCTAGTGCTCGCCTTTTGAAGAGAAACGGCCAGTGGGTGGTTACCACTGGTCTTACGCGAGTTAATCGAAGTCTTACGTGCAGGGAATAGAAGAAAGAAAGGTTTTTATTTTTCTTTCTTATTAATATTAGTTAATATTATATGCATCTCCTGGGTCTCTCTTTGTCCTTACAAAGTAGAAACTGTTTAGATAAACATTTAAGAAATACGTAAGAACGTTACAGTTGAAGGTACTCGACCATGTGATACCCGGTACCAGAACTTTGTACTTTAAATTTAAACATAAACGAGTTAGTTTTCCCAAGACTCTCTGTAACAATTATTCTGATATACAAATAATAATAAATATATTATGGGATCAAGAAATCATGTTTGATGGTCAGAGCTTAAAACTACGTTTTAGAACTCGAACATGGAACCATTTAAGACGAGAGTGAACAAGATAGAAATATAAAGAAGAAATTTATAATCTAATAAAGGACATATTTTTCAAACAATTATACGTCCACAAAAAAGCAAAGATTGTAAAAAAACGTGAGGGTATCTACGCCACCTAGAAAGCTAAGTAAAGAAGACCTTAATTTTGGCTTAGAAAACACTTGGTAAAGTTTTAATTCAAAAGATTTAAGAAGTACAAAATTGATTTAATTTGAATTATTCAAAAGGCACCGCTGATGGATCGGAGTAATTGCAATACCACCGATGGGATACAAAATGTTTATAGAAATCGAAAAGTGCCAGCAGCTCGTCGACGCCGAATATGAACGCGAGACCGGAGCATCGTTGGGCATCCATCCGTGGTTGGGTAACGAAAACATGTCAGCGCACAGAGCCGGCTGAAGGCATCGCAAAATACATATGGCCAATGCTAATTGCCCTCCGAAAGCAGCTGCCGATCTGTGTTCATCTCCAACTCTATAGCCACCATCGCCAGGTCCGAGATCCGTCTGCAACCCATCAAGCACGCCAGTTCTTTCCGTCTCAGTGAATCGCAGTCTCGGGACGCAATTTATAAAAGCTCTGGCCACCCAGCGATTTCGCTGCAGTAGCATCCCAAGATCACCGGCGACTGGCTGTGGATATACTATAAAAGAGATCAGTTGTGAGGACACACAGGCAGGACACTGGATAGCTGTAGCACACACATACAACAATTCAACGATGAAGCGTCTCGAGTGGCTTCTGCTCCTGGCGTTAGTTGCCTCCGTCTCCACGGCGGTGGCTCCGCGAAGGCGACGCCACAGTTCAATGGAGCCACCCTCCGCCAGTCTCAGTGATTGGGGATGGGATCTGGGACCGGAGATGGCGCTCGTGAGAAGGGTCTACGATGATTGCCAGGACAAGAACGACTTCATAGGTTGCCTCAAGCAAAAGGCGCTCCACGCGCTCTCCCGGGCCTTGGATCAAGACTCCATTAAGATCGTGGATGGCCTGGTGCTGGAGAAGCAGAATCAGACCGAACCGGACAGTATCCTGTCCTCCCTGACGGACGCCCGGCAGTTTGGCGGTCTTGCAACCATAGATCGAGCCCTTCTCTCCAAGGCGGATAAACTTATACGGACGCACACACTCAAGATTAACATGGATGTTGGTACCGGCGACGATGAGGTTGTAGGGCGTGGCCACGAGCACAGCCACAAGAAGAAGAAGAAGCACAAGGAAGGGGGCCACATCAAGTACGTGGTAGCTGCCCTGCTCACCGCCATGGGAATCGCTGGTCCTTTGGGCCTGAAGGCTCTGGCGACGATCGCTGGCAAGGCGCTGGTCATCAGCAAAGTGGCCCTGACCATTGCCGGAATCATAGCGCTGAAGAAGCTCTTTTCGACCGACGGCGGGGAGGAGCACAGCTTCCAGGTGCACGCCGGCGATAGTAACAGGTGAGTCTGCTAGAGATTTGCATAGGCTTAAGATAGGACTTCGACCTCAAGCCGAGAACAATACCAAAGAAATCTACTATGAAAACTCCCCCAGGACTGATCAAAATGAACTTAATGTTCCTTCCCCATTCAGACGTAACACCTATGTGATCCGGCCGGTGTCCAAGACGACCGCTGGGGCAGCAGGAGTCGGTACCGTGGGCGTAACAGCCGCCGGTGGCAGCTCTTCGGTGGATCCATATCGCTACTACTACGAGTACCACCAGCAGTAACGCGTCTCCGCCGTCGTATTCGGTCGGGCGGGTGTCTGGAAAACCCTCTGCCGCTTAGCCGGCGGAGTCCTGAAGCAGCTAGGCTACCAAAGAAACGATCCACAACCAGTCGGGGCCCAAGTGCAGCCCCGACAGCCGCCTGGCAGCAGCCGTTCACCTTTATGTAGCTCTTAAGACATAGGCTAATCTATATTGATGTTGGGCCTGACGCCGCTTAACCTAAATAATAAACTAATATTAAACTAAATCGGTATTTTTATCATTGGAGGTGAGTTTTATAAGTAATTACGAAAGTAATACTCTTTTAAAAATCGTAAATTTTTTCATTTAAATTGAAATCATCAATATTTTCGAAAAATTAAGTGTTATTTGATATATGGGCAATTCTCTAATGTCGCGCGCGACATTTGTACGCATTCAAACTAAGAAAAAACATGTACCAAGACTAAATTTTAATTTTTAAAAGTTTGAAACTTATAGCTCTTGGTTAGCACTATAATTGGTGTTAAGGTCGATTTTGGAGCATTCTTCGTTTTGAAGATAATTACAAAAATGTAAGATATTCGCACGCGACACAGACAGAAGTCACTTTTTTGCAAAAGCAGTTCAAGCACCTATTTCAGCGAAACTTGATAAAAGATTTTAATGCAATTAATTTTAATATATTATATATAAATTCATCTTAATAATGTATTTGAGTTGACTTAAAAATATTAAGTAGTTTTTTTTTTAATTGATTTTTAACCACTGTTGCACGCGACATTTTCTTCCATCGTACTTTTTGATCATGCTCTTTTTTATGGTGTTTTTCATCAAAATGATGAAAACTCGCGAGTTGCGCGAGTTTGCATTCGAATATTTCGAAATTTGTTTTAGAATATGATAAAGGATTTCAAATTTGATTCATTGGAACATTTATTAATGTTACTATGTTAAAAATATTAATTTTAGAGCATTTTTTGTGGTTTTTGTTGTTGTACGGTTGAACTTTCCCATATTTGTTTTGTTTTTAGCTCTCAATAATATCAAACAGAACAAGAATTTATATCCCATATATCGGAACGTAAAAGTGCCTACCGATTGATTGATATTTTCTGTCCATCCTAAAAGGAAATACAAATAATGTTTCATACAAAATATGTTCTGTTTATTCAGGTTACGAAATCACAACAATTGGCTGCCACCTGGAATGTTAATTAATCAGAATCATCAGATATTTTAACAACTTCGTCATTGCGACTACTTCGGACGTTGCTCAAGAGAGTTGGTTGCCTTCCCGAGGAGCGCTGAAGGAAAATAAAAAAAAAGTTCAGCTGGAAATTCTTATAGAGAAAATATTTCCTACCGTGGCCGTGGTATTGACAGAAACATCTAACTGAGCTCTGCCCCGGGCAGCTGTTGTGGCAGCACGTCCTCGAGTGGTGGCACGGCCACGGCCTCCACGTCCTCGTCCCGTCGCAGGGACATCGGCTGTGTTCGATTGATTTGCCAAAACAGATGAGGATTTATCTTCCGGCTTTACTTTGGTTCCCCTGGCATCGAGCATTTTCAAGAGATCTTCGTGCTTGTGCCGCAGCCGGAAACTCTGCAGTTCATCGTCGATATTCTCATCGTTGGGCAGGGTTTCCATTAAATGATCAACTGCCTTTTCCTTATAGAATCTGTGTTACATGGGATTATATGCGAAAGATTGTTAAATTTCTGTTTTTCTGACTCACTTGACAATGTTTTCGGCGGCATTGGCATCCTTTCGTTCCACCAGGCGATAGGTCATCTCGGCCAGAGCCTTTGAGTGCAGTAACTTCAGAGGTTTCTTGGTCTTTGCCTCGTCGAAATAACGATCCACCAGCTCTTCCACCCGTGTGGCATTATCCGCTTCCTAAAATTAAGTAACTACTCATTACAAGATCTTTAAGCGAGCAGCTTCTTTATCATCCCTACCAAGGCCCGTCGCAAGGCCTCCTTGTCCAGGTTAACAGCCTCCATCTTGGTGCGCTTGATTAGCTTACTGAACAGCACCACATCCTGGACGTTGGCCACCCGCGTGCCGAACATCTGACTGAATCGTATTGTGTTGAACATGCACGACTCGTCGGTGTAGAGTAGACGCAGCCGTATGAGCGGCAGTGTGGGCTGCCGGGGATGACCCGTCAGCTGGGTCTCTGCCTGCGCTATCATGGCTTCCACCCGTTGCTTGGCGAATCGAAACACCTTCGTGGAGGCATCGCCCTCGTTGAGGCCCAGCTCCTCGGCGCGATCAGGCAGAACTATGGAGTCGTAGACAAAGGGACGCACTGTCTGTAGCGGCAGCTCTTTGAGCTTGAACTTGTTTTTGTAGATCTCCAGCAGGCCGACGTGCTTCTTCTTGGCCTCGCCCTCGGACAGAGATGTTGGCACCGAAGAGCCCGGCTGGGAGACATAGAATCCCTTCTTGGCATTGACCTCCGGCTCGATGCGACAGTCGTGCTCGTGGCCCCAGATCACCAGATGCAGGAAATCCGGCAGCGAGTCCTCAGGCAGATAGTTCTTGGGCCCGCGTTCTGCCCGGTTTTGATGTACGACCAGCAGATGGAACCACTCCTCTTCCTTTTCCCCCTCCTTGCCACCTTCCGGACAGTTGAAGTTCACCTTGAAGTCCTTGACCAGCCTGGCCAGCCTAACGTCGTGGATATGGCTCAGCCCGTACAGGGCCATCTGGCTCTCGCCCTTGCGAATCAGAATGGGACTAATCTCCACCCGACTGAGGTCCGTCCAGCGGCCAAAGTAGTTCACCAGGCCCGTGATGCTCAGCAGATCCAAAGAGCTCAGACGGCCAAAGCCACTGGGATCGTCATGGTTGCCATGGATGGAGAACACTGGTATGGCGATGTTCAGATTGGGATCCTCGTAGTTCACCGACTGGTTGACGGAATTGTGAAAGCTTTGTGCCTGGTCGCTGAGAATCTCCAAAGGAACGGGACGATCGCCAAAGGTGTACCGCCGAAGAAGCTCGATGCATCTGTAAAACAGTGGACATAAAAAAACTATAGGACACAGTAAAACGGGGTTGGCCACTCACTTGTGCATGGAATTTTGGCTGGGCACAGCGTCGTGGAAGAGGTCGCCGCCGAGCAGGATCATGTCCACATCCTCGGACACAGCCAGCTCTAGAATCTCCTCGAAGGCAGTAAA
>JAEIHY010019434.1:0-33321 GCA_018904565.1 Drosophila tsacasi
AAAATTCTCCATGGGGGGGGTTACAACCCCCAAAACCCCCCCCGTGCGCACGGGCCTGCATTGTACGGACTTAATTTACTGTTGCCTAATACCTTTACCATTTTTAAGCAGGGCCTAATCGGTGAACAGTTTACAAATATTGAGAGTCATTTCATATATCAAAACATTGACTTTATCATTAAAAAATATTTTTAAAGACAAGGCATCGTTTGAACAAGTTAAAACTTATCCTGAAAAGAATTCCATCCTATCGTCTTTACCACGAAAAGTCAACATAATGCTGTACCTTTGGCCAGGATACATTTGAAACATGAATAAAAAATAAGCAAACTGATGAAGGAAACTTTTTACTTTAATTATTTGTCTCCTTTTGTTGTGCTTGCATTTTTTGTTGATTCCCCCGGTTGAGTCCTGGCCCTGACCCTTCCCTTCCACGGTGTTTGTCTTGCTGATTCCGCTGGATGTTTAGCTTCCTGCTTCTGTTTTTCCGGGACTGCTGTCGCTGTCGCTGCCAGCATTTCCATTTCGTCTCAAACACTCCGCGTTTAGTTCCGTCTGATTGCGAGCTGCCGGAGATGCAACATGTTTGAAATTCCGAGAGCGTTGCTCACGTCCTTTTTCACTTTTATTAGTGTATATCTCTGGGTGTCCTTGTTTTGGCAACGCCAGTGTATGTGTTTGTGTCTGGCAGCTAAATTGAATGACTTGCTTGGCTGGGCCAGGCCTGTATCGGGGTTATCCTCCTACACATAACATACCATACCATATAGCCCCGTGTCTCCGCAATGGTTCTATTTCAGCCAGCCGGCATGTTAATGTCCCTGCCCCTCGTCTCGATAGTGACACTCATATCCGTGAAATGCAAATGTATGCGTGCCTCCTGAACATTATGAATAATTCCGGTTAAGATTCCTTCTCTGCCATTTGCCATTTTTTCTTTTGAACCCACATCCACTTCCACGCTCTCGCTGGCATTGTGCTCTTTGTGGAGGAGAGCCCCCGCCCGACCAGGGGCACCTGAGCATAAGTAGTTGCTGCTGCTTGTTAAGCGACTTGTTTTGCTCTTTCTCGTTCTTGGTCTCATTGCCATTGTAGTTCATTCCGCCACCGTTCCCGCTCCTTGTCGTGAGCTGTGACATTTATTATGCAAAACGGAAAGCAAAGCGGCAGACAAGCAGCTCGGCCAATCGGTAATTACACTCGTCAAAAAGGGATATTGAAATCGGTTAACTTGCTACTAACAACTACTCGTTAAAAGGGCTCAGTTACAGATAAATATACTAGGAATATTAAAGCACGATTTTTAAGATAATGTTTAATATAAAAGAAACCCAAATAATTTGTTGTAAGACCCTCAGTACTCAGTTGAGTGTTCTCCTCATAAAAAAATATTTTAAACCAAAATTTAACCCATGTTATGTTTATGTTCAAACAATATTTTCATTAACTTTTTTCAGTTTCAAAATTCATTTTTTAATTAAGCCAAAGCATCAGGGTCGCATGACCAATTTTGTATATATATAAATGTATATTATATTACTTTCAAGAACCTTATAGTAAGTAAAATTCAATGTAAATTAAACCCCAATAATACACATTTTAGCATGTGGTAAAAGTGATTCCTTTCATATCAAATAAAAATACTTAAAATTAAATTCCAGATTAAAGTACTAGGAAATAAATCCAAATAATATATTTATGACTAAAATTATTTGATAATTATTTTCATAGATAAACGTCTTTAAAAATAACTTTAATCTTCTCAGTCGCCATACCATATTTAAATTTAAAATATAAATATATTTTGTTATCAAATCAAAGGATTACCGTGACCATTCTATATTTTTATAAAACAAATTTTGTATTCAAATTTTGTAAATATTATTTCCCAATTAAGAACAATAACTATTATATTATGCATGATTCCTGCTATTTCTCCCTGTGCACACAAGCTGGCAAAGGAATATATGACTCCGTCTCGGAGAAACATTGCGGTTTGACACCAGGCCGGGGGCGATGATTAAACCAACTACCCAAACCCGGCCCGGCTCCGATAAACGAGGAGAGACGGCAGGCGGCAGGCCGCAATGGAATGGAAATGGAATGGATCCAATCCGATCCGATTCGGGCACCCTGAGCGTTTCTCATTACTTCCGCTACACTGGCCGGGTTTTGAATTTTGATTAACGCCAGGTGATAAAAAGGTCTTTGAAGCTCCAATTTAATTTGGGTAAATGCCACTTCCTCCGCCGCCTGGCACGTTTTCAATTCGAAAGGAAGATGCGGCACGTCATGATTGTTGACTCTTCTCTGGTATCCCTAGTATCTCTCTGTCTTTGAGTCAGCTTTTGGCCCAGTTCGAAGGCGTCAAATTGATGGCCTGCCATTAAATCACACACACCCAGACAGGCACACACGACTGTCAGATGGGAAAACCACAGACTTGTCACCTCACTGCGGTTTGCGTTTGGGTCAGGGTCAAATTATGCTGCTGCTGGAAAACTATGAATCGGCATTTGCTTTCGTGATTAATCGATCAACATCAGCACGAACATCAAAAATAATTTACTTAGTCCATTGTGAGCCAGCGGGATTGTGAATTATTTCCCATCAAATGCCGCTCAATTATACTAAGTGACACCAGAGGGTCGCCGGCTCAGCTCCTGCTATTAATAATAATAGACTACGCCCATCCAGCCCCCCACGGCCCCACCCAATTAGCTGGATTCCAAGGGGTCGAGCGAGTGTCCGGGTCTGCGGGTGTGTGTGTGTGCGGCAAATGTCACAGGGATAATTGAAAATTAATTATGTTGACATATTTGGAAAGTGATTGTTGAGATGGCGACTCGTTGATGATGCCCGCGCCATATAATTTCCAACTCCAGTCCGAACTCCAATTCCAACTACGCCCACATTTTGGACAGTTGCAGACAGCGGCTACTGAATGGCCACGGCTCTGTGGCAAATTAGCCAGGTTCAGTTCCTCCTGCTCCCCCCTGCTAACCTCTCTTCAGGTCACCTGGCTTAATAGATGCCTGTCAGGTGGCCATTCATTTGATGACGGCGCGCCAAGCTTTTGTCCCTGAATCCCGGAGCCACGTGAATGGGCGTAATACATTTTTTGCCCTTTATATCCCCGGCGCACGGCACAAAGTATTTGGCTTTAATTGATGGCACCGGGCCAGGGCTTAAAGCCTGTTATTTGCAATTTCAGCTTATTAAGGCTTAACCCGTTGCTGGCTGTCTTTAAGTTTGATTAAATATTTCCATTTGAAGCTTAAGGTTAAGCTTAGGAAGAAACTATGTCATAACTTCTTTGATTGTAATTGACAAAATAAATACTTATTAAAATTTTTTAAAATTTAAATCTAAATGAGAATATAGTAAATGGGTTAACTAAAGTTTTAATATAAGCTATACGAGCAACTATCTTCATTACTATTTTTGGGAAACTGAAAACTTCTTCTTAGGCCAAGTCCCGAAATCATAAACGACGAGAATCAAATTTAAATTTTTTAGCCCTAATCTCACAATTAACTAATTTAAATGTATAACTATTATTAGCCTTAGTACTATTATTGAGCAATTAAGTCCCCTTGCCCAGGGTTAAAGCCATTCCACACACAAGCAGCAGCATGCAGAACGAGTTAAATCACAGTACACAAGACGGAAGGAAGCGTACCAAATGCTCCGGCCGCTCATTATGCGTCTCCACTTCCGTGTGGCCGGTCTGTGTGTGAGAGTGTGTCTGGGCATGCCGGTGTGTGCGAGCGAGCGAGCAAACATAAAGACGGAAATGCAAACCAACTGGCAACAGCAAGAGAAACAACGAATAAACAAAAAAGCAGAGGAGCGAGGAGGTGAATGTGAACGGAGCGAAATAATAATTTCTAAAGAGCAGAAGTTAGGTTTGCATAAATAACGACAGTTTTGTGCCCATTTTGTTTGCATACTAAATGCATTTTCTGCTTTCAAAGCACTCACACACCCAGACACACACACACACACACAGACACACCCGCCTCTCCCGCACACACATTAAATACGACCCAAGTTCCTTCGGGAGCTCGAGATTAAAGTGTTGCCTGCTTTTCAGCGCCGCAGCGGTCAGCAGTTGTGCGAAAAAAGGGAAACAGCAAAAGTACCATTCAAAAATTAAACAAAGTTATTTAAATTATACAAATTGGCATGCAAAAGTTGGCCCGCTATTAATAGCTGGTCTCTCATAAAAGGCACATAGCGTGTGCCTGCCTGTCCCACAGACAAACAAGTAATAAAGCCTTGCGAAAAAAAAAACAGTGAGGAATGCCGAAAGCGGTCTCAATGTGCCATTTCCCCACTGTCCCAGCGCCATCAAAACAAACGCATTTTGCCCCTAACGCCCGAATGTCACGCAAACGTGGCTCTATTCCAGTGCAGCGAGCTCTCCTGTCCTGTCCTGTCGCGGAATGCGAGGTCCTAGCTCCCGGCATCACTCTTTCGAAAACACAAAAATCACCCACACCGACGCCCACTCGATGCGGATACGGATACGGAGCCGGAACCATGACGCTATCAAGCGGAAGTGGCACATGCAGCCGACCGCGCATTGCTTACTCACTCAATCGCGAATGCGAAATACCAAATACTCGTGAAAATTCGAACAAAAAAGCAGTAAAAAGAAAATGAAATAAAGAGGAACCGAAAGGAATTCTGAGCCATCGATGCGTGCCTCGACAATTAAGGGGGCGTAACGGTCTTTACATTGGGGGAAAGCCGGAGCAATTAGTGGGCTGCCCGATTATAAGACACCCCAATGCAAATACTCATATTTAACAATCGGCGCCGCCTGCAGCCCAAACTGCCGCTGCAATTATCGACTCCAACTTTTCGCATTCGACCGTGGCAACCTTTCACTACAGTAATTATTATGTGGGTTAAAAGCCCCTTCCCGACCCAGAGGCGTGATGTGTGCGCTTCGAGACTCAGCCAGACACGAACACGTCCACGAACACTGACATCGACGCCAACACCCTCCGGGCACTTGACGAAAAAATGCAACAGAAATTTGTAATTCGAGAACTTAAAGAATGTCCTATTAGGAACTGAAAATAAGGATTTTATGGCTTTTAATATGAAGAGTTCCATTAAAAACATTTTATATAAACTCAAATTTAAAATATTAAATATTACATAATTAACCGAGATATATGGATATAAATTACACAACAAGAAATTATATAAAGATTTGGTAACAATAGGTAACATGATATTAGGTCAGCTACTACAGCTCAACCCCACGGAGTGCTATACATTAATACGTGCCACGAATGCTTGGTTTACAGTGCAATTTAAACTTTTTCCAAGAATCAAATCAAATTGTAAGAAAAAATAGGAGCCCGGGATAGCATCTTTACGAAATGCTGCACCATGATATACGGCATAAAAGGACTCTGGCTTCGTACAGTGCAATCACGCTTCGACGTTGTGTCAGTGTCTAGTTTTTAAAGTGTTTTTCCAGTGGCAGAGAAGGGGGCCGCCACTTGGGAGGCGCTGAACCAAGCTGTTGCCCATGCTGTCATGAAAGTCAGAGCGTAGCCAGTTTTGTCAGTTAGTCAGTGTGTCAGTCAGTCAGTCAGTCAGTCAGTATGTTTGTGTGTCAGTCCATCAGTCAGTAAGTCAGTCACTATCTGACGTCATCGGCAGATTGCGTGGCCGATTCAATAAAAGGGTTAAGTGTCTTTTGCTTTTTATGTTCACTTTTCATTAGTGAAACAAAATCAATATATGTGTTGAGCAGAGTAGCTTTGTCTTAATTGAACCGAGCTAAGGCCGAGAGCTGCCGTCAAGTCCTTTGCCCCTGGCGGCTTCATCTTTCATCTCTCTGGCGAAAGAACTCAGGACTTAGGACATGGGACTTGGGAGGCGCACACGCAACGCAAAAGTGTTTACATTGTTGCCTGGGCTTGCTGGCAAATCATTTTACAGAGCCCCGAGCAAATAAACTTGACAAACATTTCAATCAAAAGTGAAAAGCCCCAATCGCAGGCTAAAATGTCGCCGGCAGACGTGGTTTTAAGGCAACATTAATATTTACCTTGCCGCAAACGTCAGCAGCAGCATCAGTAGCAGCAGGTGCACAATTATAATACTTTTTCACGCACAAAAACATTAATTAGTTACTTTTTTTGTAATATTTTTTTTAGAAGCGAAAAAGCTGGGACAAATAAACGGAAAACCGCAAAGCAAACACTTAGTAGCACTGAGTTTATCAGAAACGGTGGGAAAATGCAGCCAAATAGCCATGTCCAACCGCAGACACGCCCCCCAGAAGGGGCCAGCGGGAAGGAGAAAGAAGCGACAGGACGGGGCAAACATTTGCGCATTTCTTTCGCGGCTGCGTTTTCCCTTTTCCTCTCGGGAATTAAAGGGACTTGAGGGAATTTCAGCGCGCATAATGTGCCGCATTGCGGTTTTTCCTTCAACGCTGGCAAGAGTTGCTTGCCGAACGCCGCAGGACACACACCGATACAAAGACACAGAAGGACTTGCAAGAACAGCTCCTTCACAGAGCAAAAAAAGATCACTAACTGGAATGTGTCATTTAGTAAGCATATTAAATTTAAATGAAAATATTAAATAATACTTAACAAGCTGAAAAATTACAAATTTAAAAGTCGAATTTCAATTTCTGTCCTAACTTAATTTTAAATAAAGTCAATTTAAAACAAGTTTTAAAATACTTTTCATAGGTTTGTAAACTTAAACAAGGTCTTAGGATATTTTTGTATATATAAAAGCAAATATTACATTTCGCTCACTGTAACCCTTTGTGCGTGTATGTGTGCTCTGACAAAGTCGCGCATGTTGAGCTGAATTTTGAGCATAAACGGCATAAAATATGTGAGCAATAAAACAGGCGATTGAAATGCTCAAGTCAAAAACTTTTGCCAGAATGCCTTTAAGCGCCATCGGCTGCAGCATTGGTGGGTGGTTGGCCAAGAAAGCCAAGAAGCCGCCCTGCCTGATTTATGCCCCCGCCCCCGCTTCCTCCTCTTCTACCGGAATGTGTGTGTGTGCTAGCCCACATATGTATGCCACACTTTCACCACTCTCCAAGAGTGTGTGTGTACGTCTAAGCCGATGAATGAGCGCCATTGAATCCGAGCTGGCAGCCGGGCTGCCTGTGAATTGCCTGCTTTAGGCCGGGCTTCTCACTATATGCTCTCCATTTCTGCATGCAGAGGAAAAAAATTTAACTGGGAGATATATGATCTTGATCCCTTAAAACTAGACCGGGAGATTCCTTCAAGTGAATTACACATTAAAAGAGCTATAGTTAAAGGCAGACCTAATACACGATACAATTTCCTGTCCTATAAGTGCTTTGAAAACTGGTTATATATAGATTTTACCAAAAGGAACTGACTACACAGCATTTAAAATTAAGTATACGACAAGGTGAGGGCACAACTAATTAAATTACGTATACGCCGTGTGGATTTTTTTGTAGACTGGACTTTTTCAAGTTTCCAACCATGAAAAGGTTTCCTATTCTTACTTTTCTCAGTGCAACCATCACTCGGCCTGGCTTTCGCATTCAGTTTACCCACTTTTCAATGGTTGCCAACAAACAAGCTTCGATGTTGGCACGCGCTCGGATGTGTGTGTGTGGGAGTGCGGCTTAGGTAAAAGTGTTTGAATTGAGAGAATTAGATGGCTTTCTGAAGCCGCCATGCCTTGCGCCCGGACAGGATTTCACTTTCAAGTTATGCCTGTATTTGTTTGGCCGTCCAATTTTTGGCAAACAAAATGCCAGGTCCACTCACCGCACTGAGATTCTATGAAAGCATAGACCTTGGGGCCTGATCCCGCTCCTTGTTTCACCGCCCCAGCCCCAATTGCATGAGCCAGAAATTACTCGTATTTTCGATGCTGTATTTTTAGCACAACCAGACGATGGGCCAACAAAAATAGGAAGCATCCAAAATCTCTCCCCCACTGCCCACTATCTGTTCGTTTTGTAAATTCGCTCGCATTTTTGATGAGCGGCGAAGAATATGCTCCCGTTTTGGCCGTTACCCACAGGCAAATGTCTGTAATCTAATTTTAAAACGAAATTACATATATATACATAAGTATACAAAAGGGGAGGAACATTTTCCAGAAAATTGTTTGATTGCTGGTTGCAAGAGCATAAAGGATAAGAATACATTATGAGCTTGACGTGGCTGCAAGCCTAACAAAAATGAAAATGTTATGCATGGGGAATTTTTAAGTGGTATAAAAACATTTTTATAAATAATTAAAGCGTAGAATTTAAGGAAAAATACATAGGGAAAAGGAACAACCTTTAATACTAATATATTATAGATATTTTAAAAATTCAAATTGATCGAATATTTATTTCTATTTAAGGTATTACAAAGGATAAAATATAATATATTAATTGTTCCTGTCACCCTTTAATTAGCTAAAAATCCAAGTCCATTGTGTTATTTAAATTCCTCAAAAAAGGGGCCTTTAAGTTTCATGATAATTAAAAGGGAAATCGCAGCCTTCTACAAGCTTACAACCGTTTTCAACCCCAATCAGAGCCTTAAATTGGGTCAGATTTTACGAAGAATCATTTGCTGTGATTCCTTGCAACTCCCCCCCTGAGAACCTCTCGATTTAAAACTGCAATGATTACAAGAAATTAACGCGTTCGCCAGCGGATCTCGTAAAGTGCCGAGAGTGCCGGACTCGTAAAAGGGGAGCGTTAAAGGCGAAAGCTCATCAACTTACTTGGAATTAATCAGCGACAGTGGACGCAGCGGCAGCGCAGCTGAATGCATTTTTCATGGGTTTGCTTATGCTTGTAAAGGACTCTATCTCTAGTCCGCGGCGCTGTGACGCTATCTGGATCGTGGGGGTCCTGGACCTGCGTGGCTCCCTTGAGAGCGGGCACATCGTTAACGGCTTAATTGCTCGTCCATTTACACACTGTTGACGTCATGAAGGGGGCACGACCAGAGATCCCAGCTTCCTGCTGGGCCTCAGTTTCTTTTCCCAGGCTTACGTTTCCTCGCTGCCCCTGCTGTGTTTTTCCACGCTATTTTGCGCTTTGTGTTTGCGCTTTTATGTTGCAGCTAATCCGGCGTACGATAGAATTCTAGGCCCCTTCAACTTTGGCTTACGGCCGGAGCATGCGTGCTTTCATTTATGCATATAAATCCGGAACGAAACGGAATGGCAGCTGCTTTTTTGCTTATCGCCTAAGCACTTGATCCGCTGAGAGGCATAAAGACATTACATGATAAAGCGATTTTCCGCGGCGCCGCTCTGTGTGCGTGTGTGTGTGTGCTTTTCCCAGGAAAACTCCTCGCGTGATTCCTTAGTTCGTTATTTCCATTCAATTACAATGCAGTCGCACTCACAGTCAATTTAATTAAAGATTTATTTTTCAACCGGCCTTGAGTTTCACTGGTTTTTTGTTTCTGGTAACTTTAAGTCTACAATCTAATTGCTCTAGGAGATGCTTAAGACTGGCGAAGTTATCTTTCAATAAACTTTAGCACTTTAGATATTTCGATATGAATATTGATATTTTCTTAATATATTTTTTAAGGAAAATCAGACTAACATTGATATGTATCGTTAAAGTAATAATTGTAATTAAATGTTCTTATTCCATTGATCGCTGTGGGCTGCCCCTTTTCGTTAATCGTTATTCATTAGGCTTTAAGTTCTGGATTGTTTGTTCACCTGCAACGATAGAGACAGAAGGAGAAAAAAAGGAAAACCAATTATTGAATATGTAGTTTTTTAATAAACACAATCATTTGCGGTTAACTACGTTAATTTCCCACAACTGACAGCCCAATTAGGCACATGCAAGGCCACTCGACCCCACCTGAAGGACACTCAATTGGGCCTCCCTTATCTGGATGGCAACACTGTGCGGGGGGCCACAGAAAAAATGTAAAAAAATCCTGGATTAAAGCCTCAGTCGGATAGAGGAAGCAACACTCAAGCTTTTTACACGCCGGGCTGTAATTACATCGCAGCACAGATTTTTCTTTGCGCACCACACACACACATGTGGCTTATAATTAGAGCATAATTACAGCCCGACTAATACTCGAGTATCAGGCAAAAAGCAAGAGAAAAGAAAAATTAGCAGCCAGCTGGGGGGGAGAGCTCCAGTCGGTCATCTATTAAGTATAATCAACGCCACGGCAAGCGGAAATAGACAGATTTCCGGCTATTAAACGCCCAACAGAGCGGCAAAGACTCTCACGGTCGGCTTTCAGCCTGTCGGCACTGCCAGAAAATCCCTTAATCCTTTCCATCAGGATTTTTTAATTAAATTTCTTTGAGCGAAAACACACAGAAATCTGAAAGTTATGCACAACGAACGCTTCTAGGACGGTTATTATGCTCTTTTATAAAAGCTTATTGTTTTTGCATGGACAAAAATCAAATTTCTGAACTCTTGAAATTGCTTACACTTAACAAATTTAATGGTTTGTAGTATATAAAATAATAAAATAGTTTAATAAAAATAGATTTCTGCGTTCATCATATTAAATCATTTATGTTTAATGCACAAATTTAAAACTAGACAAAGTTTAAATAAAATATTAATTCAATTGAAAATTAAATTGTAATTGTAATTTTTTTAGGTGTTCTGGCATTTCCTCTTTTATATTTTTTTCGCCTTTTCTAAAGTGTATTTCCTTAGAGAATCCTGGCGAAATATCTGTGGCACAAATTGAAAAAAAAAGAAATGTTAATTAGCTGTAATTTGCCTGCAACTGGAGGGAGCCTTCTCTCGGCTGGGAGGGGATCTCCTCAACTGGACTCCACTGCGTGGGCGCCTCTTGACATTGACACACTGAGACTCACAAGTACACCTACCGCACACACAGCAGGTGTTGCTTTAATGATGTAATACCCCCCTTCGGGGTGGCATAAACCGGTGAGCTCATTTATTAACATAAACAGTTCATTTGTATTAAACTGACAGTCGCAACATGAGAACATGGCTGCCAGTTAGATGATAGTTGGCCAAAAAGGGGGACTGCCAGTCGATGGAATAGAGTGTTGAGGGTGGGGGGATTGGTTACACGAATGCAAAACATAAACTTCGATTAGCGGCAGCAAATAGCTAATGGCGACCATCAAATGCGAATGGCCCGTGCCATTCGCAGGCGAAAGTGCTCTTTTGTTTGGGGCCCCGCTATCAGGTTTCTTGTTAGCCAAACAGTTCACACACTTCCCGTTGCCCCAACGAGGATCCATTGTGGAACCAGTCGCAGTCGCAATTTCGGTTTCGTTTTCGTTTTTCCTAACATTCATTTGTTAAATATTTCTCCTTTTGTATTTCGGTATTCATTCGCGGCCGAGCACGCGATATGGCAATTGATAAAACACCGGGTATTCGATATTTCCCGTCACTGCGAGGCGCCGTCACCCAGGGACGGTGAGGGAGGCAGTTGGCAGCCAGTCATTGTTAAAGACATTCCATATAAACTGGAATCGAAATTTGCCTTGTTTCATATTTTATTGTTATTATGTGCATGTCTCTGTGCGCCCCATTGCCTGCCTCTTGTTTGAACAAAATCATTAATATTGTCATGTTATTTGCATTTCGCTAATTTTGAGCAAGCAGAACTTGATTTATTGCGAGTTCGGTGAGGGTAGTACCAAAGGTAATGACCTACATTGAGTCTGAAAGTAATCTTAAAGGCGGAGTCTCAAGTTACTCCTGGAAACCAAGCGAAAATCTGATTAAAATTTTGTGTAAACATTATTGTTTTCTACTCTTGCTCCAGCTAAGTTATATCCAGTTTCAGTAATAATTAAATGTATTTCCCAATACTATTCTCCTGATTTGACCATGCAAGGTAATTACATTTTCATAGCCCAATAGCCCCCTACTGCAATCTAAAATCTTTGTTTATATCTCCGCCCTGATTACTTGCCCCCGAGCCAACTCTCGGCCGAAAAGATCAATAACATTATCTATATAGAAGCGCATACACAGGGCCTGTACATATGCCCGGTGTGTTTAGGAATATGATGCATGACCCTTGTATAAATCATGCGGCTGGCGCTGCGTCCTAATGGAGTTTGGCCTTTAGTTTTTGCGACATTTTTTTGACCCACAAAAAAAAAAAATTGTGTATCAGGAGGAGCATCGCCAAATGGCCCGCGGCTCGATTTCGACATGGTTCCATTGTTATTGAACACAGGACGAGGCTGGATAAAGGCTAAAGGAGAAGACCGATGGCTGATGGTACTGCCACGCTGCAAGTGTGTCGTAAATTTTGATAAAATTTACAGAAATTTAATTACGACTGAGCCTATCCAGGGGCCAGGCCAGGTAACGGCTGCCTGCAACTGCATTTCGATTCCGAAACATGACAGTTGCCGTGTAATTTATTGTGGTAGTACGTCAGCGTGCGGAGCTGACTTTCTGTGGCAACTAAAAACCCAAATAGTCTGGTCCACGGATATCACTTACATGGACAGCGGATGCACGTTCCCGGGGATATGGCATATATAGTATAGGATGCAATCTGCAAGCCGAGAGCCGAGATACTAGCACGGGCTGCGTCCCTGTGTGTGTTGGTCTGCATATAGATAATGGCGCCACTAAACCGACATTTTTGGCTGGCAGCTCAACGAACCGCGACGCGAACGCGGAATACGGATACGGAAAACACGGTAGCGGGATTCGGGTTACGGGTTACGGAATACAGGCAGCGGGTTACAGGCAACGGGTTACTGGAATACGGATTTCGAGGCCCGAACGAGATGGATGCCACAGCACAGAGGAGAGGTGTCAGTGTTTGGCTGGTGGCACGTTGTGAATTTGCAACTAACCATAGGATTTGCGGCTTTCGCACAAAACTCAACACACGTCGGGGTCAAGAGAGGCGGTGGTCCGCCGGAAGTTAGCGGTTGCACCAGTGCCCTCGGTCATAATGCCACTCTTGTCGCACATAAACACACAGCACCACTATCTTCTCACTAACACTTTTCGAGGGGGTTTTCCCTTTTTCGCAAAGCTGCAAATGGATTTCGTGATTGGCCTGTGGCGATATTTTTTTTGAAGAACCTCGAAGGATCGCACAATGTATTGTTATCCTGGCTGAGTTATCCTCGCGATTGGGTGGTAGTAAGCGCGCGTTGCGTGTTCAGTGCTCGACTGCGGCAAACTGACAGGCGAGGAAAGCGCGCCGCTTTTCCATTTTCCGTTCGCCTAGGTCGTGTCCGTGAGCCGAAGTCCCAAAGAACCGAGCTCTGTTCCGGATAAGCTTGGGGCTCCAAAGAGCGTGGCAACTTAAGAGAGAGAGTAACGGAGCTCTCTTTGCTTTTGGCCAAAAAACTTAAAGTCAATGTTGGCTCAGCGATTAAGGCCTTTGGGAATGGCCCTATTCCGGCTTGGGTCTGCGCTTCAAATTCAATTTGGAAACACACTCTCACGAAGGCTGCTGCAATTTCTTGAAAAAAAATACCCCGAAAAATACCCAAAAATCCGTCCGAACACCACTTGCTGAAAAGTTTCGCCCACACAAACACCTCAGCCGAGCTCCGGCACATGCAAACTACGGACAAACAATTGGGTCAATTGGTCATGGCTGTCAAGGTCTTAAACTTTCGTATTTATGGCATGCCATGCATTGTAATTTTTACTTTAATTTGTTAACTCGAAAAAAAACTGTAGCGAGTGGCAGCGAATGGAGAGCACTCCCTCCCCCGGCATCCCAATCCATTGCCTGGCCTGCACTTGATGGCATCTCGATGCACCCGGGGGAAGGGAGCTACCAAGTGGCTGGCTGCGTGCGTTGCATGTGCAGCAATTTCCGCCGTAGTCGCGTGCTTCCGTTCCAGCCAGCACGGCCGGTCAGTGCCGGAATGCGGTATATGGGCTGCCGGAGGGGGAAATGGGAATGGGAATGGGAATGGCGTCCGGACGCCACTTAAGTATCTGTTGCCGACAAAGTGACACCCTCCAGATAATATCCGCAACTTGCGGTCGCCATTTGTGGCACTCGTAGACATGCACGCACCACCCCTGAATAATGGTATTGATAATAACCACTTGCAGTACGAATAGCTTAGGGGATAGCTAAGGTCTTTAAGTACTTCTTTAGAATTTACATTGTCATATTTTGTATTTAAAAGGGCTAATTTATTTGTTTACCTGTGGGCTATGGAAAATTTCTCAGTGATTTGTTCCTATATAAATTCAATAAAGACAGAATGATATCAAAGAAAATAAGAAAACCACAGGTAAAGTTTTTACAAACGTTTAAGATCTATTCTTATTCTTTAAAGTGATGATTAGATAAAACATTTTCAATCTATTAAGGTAAGTAACACTCCTAAAACTATAGATAATGAAGTTTTCGTATGAGAAATAATTGTTAAATATATTTCTAAGTTTTATAAACCAAGACAAGGGTTCCAAAAAAAGGTTTCCTGGCTTTAATCCTATCTTACATCTATCTCCACCTCTGCTTATTTTGTATATTGTTTTTTTTTGGCTTTGCCGATTCACAATCCCCTGAAATATATCAAAGTGAATCATAAATTCTGCTTACATATATCCCTGCCTGTCGAATCAATAATTATGTGGGATGTGTCTCTCACATTTGGGTCGTGTTTTTATGGCAAACTCCTGGGTGCTAAATGTTATTTATTAGTAAACTTTTGCGGCTTGTGCAACTTTTTCGTTGGCTACAAATTTCTGTCTGTCAATAAAGCAGGCTAACAACGCGCTGGGTTCTTCATCTTTACGTTGTTGATGTGGATGTTGATGTTGATGTTGATGGGGATGTGGGATATGGGATGTGGATGTGTAGCTGGTGTTGTTGCTCCTTCATTGGCTGCCGGTGAACATAAATGGCCGACAGTAAATTAATTTACGTACATCACAAGTGCGCTTAATGGTGTGTATGGGGCGTGGTCGACAGTTCCTTTTTCCCGCGGATCCCCATTCCCCCTGGCTCTCCTTTTTTCGCGTAGTCCCGTATATCCATTGGGAGTCCAGAGTGTCCACTCTTTTTGGCATGGCAAATGCGTGTTTGGCCAGAGAGTCCCGCCGGTCGGAGGCGGCACTCGGACTCGGTCTCCACACTGCCCTCGCATGTTAGCCAGCCATTTTTCCCGCCCGCGGGCAGACCCGTTTCTGCATCGCTGACATTTTAATTGCATTCGGACAAGGCAGCCCGGGCAGCTGCAACTCTGACTGCCTCTGGGAGCAGGGATGATGGGTTTGGAGCTGATACAAGAAAGCGTTCCCGAGTCAGGAGTGGGATCAAGCACTCAAATGAATTGTCCATTTTATTCAGTAGTTTGATCAAAATTTGAAAAATAATATATTCATATCACAGACAATGGTATTTACATTTCAGTTAGTAAAAGATTTTGAAATACATATGTTCTTTTCGGGAAAAAGGTACTTTTAAAAATGTACTCCTCAAAAGTACCTGCTGAAGAAATATAAATATAATTTCTAAATTCTAGCCCTTAAAAGATCAAACGATATTCTTTGCTGTGTAAAAGAAACGGACACAAATGTCGATATCTGTGTATCCAAGTGATGCTGGGGCACTGACTTTTTGATTTGCTTAATCCCAGATCGTTCTACGAGGGGAAACTGATGCCGCTGCTGCTGCTGCTGGGCGAAGGCGAGGTCCAAAAGCGGCAGCTGCAGGCCAGAAAAAGAAATCCTTTTAAATATTTCAATAGACAGAAAGAAAGGCGCGCCCAATGGCAGCTCCATTTGGCCCGGCAATGACCATTAGGCGTACAATTTCCCTTTTGACGTTGCGCTTTTGCCTCATATCTTTTGTCTGCAGCTTGCCTAAGCAGCCTGCCCGAGTCCCCACCCTCTGGTCTATCTCCCAGATACGCCAGACAATGTAGCTAAATGTTTAATGAGCGCAAGTGCAGCGAGCCGGAGCAGGAACATAGATATATATATATATATATATATGTATATATTCAGGAAGAGAGAGATAGAAAGAGGAAGGAAGCGGCTGCCGGCTAGGAAATGAGAGCAGCCGAATCGAAAGACAACATTTGGCCATATAAATAAATAAAATCCGGCTAAGACTACGAGAACGAATTGAAAAAGAACGGGGCCAAGTGTCTGCCCCATCCAACCGGCAAGATAACCATGTACATGTGTATGTGCCAGCCAAGTTCCCATGTTCCTATGCATTTATGGTTCACTGAACTCCTTTGCCAGAGGCTTCTCTCATAAAACAAAACAAAAAATTTCACACGAACTTAAGGTGTTTTCTGGGTAAGGAGTTCTTTTGGGAAATATTCAACTGAAATAACCAATGACTAACAGTTGGGAAATTGGTAAAAGTTTGCTGTTAATCTTAGAATCTTAAAGTGCAAAAGCTTACTTTAAATGCTTTAATAATTCATATGAATTTAAATCCTTTTATGGAGTATTTATTATAAATATATTTAGAGAGTGATATTCTTACCCAAGTGATATTCAACAACAACAATTCTCAATTTTTATGGTTATATAAGAAGCCAGCTCCCAGTTTTTACTCTTAAAAGTTCATTGAACTCGGCCGGGGAAGTCCAGGGATTATATGGTACACGGAACACCCGCCAGAAGTTATATCTCGACGGTTCTACTTGTTGTTTTTCTCATACGGAATTGTGTCACGTATTTTATTTCGTCAGATGTGTGGGGATCGGTGGCCAGTTGGTGGACAACCCCAACCAAGTATCCAGGGGGAAAACTGTCCGTCTAACTTGCGGAGCTGTGACGCTGCCGCCGAAACTTTGCGGAGCACAGCGCACAGTCAAAGTTTCTAATTTAATTGTAAACTCAAAATGTGCAAGGCAGAAAATAAATCCCACGTATATGTAATGTGATTTCCCACCTGCGCCAGAGCTTGACCTATGACAAGTTGAACCCTTCGCATTTCGGTGAGCCAGCCAGGCGGCGCCTTCGGTGTATTTTTAGAACGTTAACGTTAACAATTTGAAATTAAATTAAGCTGAGCCAGTGAACCACGAAAATGGGATACGACTGGACTGGCTCGTTTGGCACATTAGTTACTATTTTTACGGTGTGAGCGGCGTTGCACTTAAAAGCGGAATTTAATTATGTCCCAAACCAAGGGCATGGCATGGCATGGCACGGCACGGATTTAGCCCCTCAGCGTGTGCCGTAATACCCCATACTTGGCCCCATTTCAAGTCACCTTCGCACACACGGGAGAGCCTGTGCACCAGGCTCGGTCTGATCCCATTGTTTAGTCCTGTCAAAAGGGAAAGTTTGTAAGGGACTCATCTCACCTTGGCTGGGCGAATGCAACTTTGATTGAGACCGCTCCGAAATTAGTTGACAATACGGGGCCGCCTGCTGTTGGCAGCTAAAGCAGAGGCTCTAGCAAGCTGTCCCTGTCCCCAGAGCAAGCCAAATGAAATTGGAATGTTTGCCTTTGGCTGGCGTTTGCCGTGGCTCCGACTCGTGGTCCTGTGAATGTTGTTCTCCGGCTCCTGCTGCTCTCTGACTCTTCTCGGACCAAATTCCTGAATACGGACAGCGACCAACACAACCCAGCTCTACCATTTGCAATATCAGTTGTCAACGCCACACAGTGGGGCCAGCTCTCAGGTAGAAGTGAAAAATGTTATCGCGGCTCTTCAAAATTGAGCCCCAAGGCTAGGAAAGCCCCACAACAAACATGGCTAGCTAATAACAAATAATACCACTTTGGGAATAAGTCTCGAAAGGCAGTGAATTTTCTGCTAGATAAAGGGATAACACTATAAAACCTTGCAATAAACTACTAAAGGAATCACAAGTGGTTTGATATATACAACAAAATGCTATATTGTAAAAATATAACAAATTTACATTGATTATGGTAACGCAAACATATTAATGCATTATTTTAGAATGGTTTTTGAGGGATTTAAAAACCCTAACCTTAACTACCTACTCTATTTTCCCAAATCATTACTATAATTACTTTGATAAAGCAAGTATTTTCTTTGAACCACTGTAAAACCTGTTGTCTCCCGTGACTATCCCTGCACCCCGCTTCTGCTTAGCCATGTCCCTTTGGCGTTTCAATTGACATTTTAATTGCTACTCGCCGGAGTTGCGTTGCGTGGCCGTCGTCGGTGCCCAGCCCGGAGCCTCTTTTGCTGACACACTCCTGGCCCCGGAACGGAACTCCGGCTCCGGCTCGGCCTCCGTCAGCTGCAGAGGCACTTCAATTTCCGGGGCCAAAGGGAGCCCTCAGTGCATAATTTAATGTGGCTTAATGCTGGTTTATCTGCGCCAATTATTTGCCATCAACAGCCAGCCGTTGATGGTGGCGTGGGGTCATTGACTGGTCTAATTGGAAACGACAAAAGGGTAATTGCCGTCGTGGAGCCGACACTAGGGACACAGAGGTTGCATCATGAACCCCTCAACTAGTGACAAGTTCAAGTCGGCCACCAAAGACAATGCCAGATCGTTGCGTTGCATAATTGCCTCGATTATGCACGACAATGGCCAGGAAATGGGATAAAGTCGAGTCGAGTCGAGGGAGTCGAGGCGAGTTTTTTGCCCTCCATCAACTTGAGAGGCTTTAAAAGTCGCTTGGGTGTCGCCCGGCGAAGCCCCAGCTGTGCTTTTAGCATTCTTATCCCCCTGGCTTATTCACGTCTTGGGCGTGCTAGGCATTCCACGCGACGTATGCGCAATGTCAGTAGAACCCATCAATAACGAATTAAACACCTGCCTGTTAGAGTCCCGTTTAATCAATTGCCAGTTTAAACTTTAAGATAAAAGTGAAACGAGCCGCTGCTACGACAGCTGCTGGAATTGGCTTCCCGCTGCGTTGAAGCCGGTGGGTAACCTGAGCCGAAATTGGGAAATCAGTGTTCTCAATACTTACACTCAAAGCGTAACCATTTCCGTTGAACTTTAGTTTGATTGGTTTTCACTTACGTACTAGTTTTTTTGTAGAAAGTTTCCGAAATTAATAAAAATATTATTTATAAAGGTCTTTAAAAAATGAAAATATCACTAAACTTTACGATACATTATAGAAACTACACACAAATCATCCTAAATAGAAGCCTTCTAGAGTAAAACAATTTCAAAACTAGAAATTTGTTTTTCTACACATTTTTCCGAGTGTATTAGAGAGCTGTCCTGATTTCATGCTTTTGCTATTTAAATAGTCCTCTCGCTGTGCTTCTCCGTCCCTTTTTGACTTCAGGGGAATGCCTGAAATGCAGGAATCCGGGAACCCGGGAACCCGGAAATCCAGGTTGCCCGGACTCTAACGGAATATGAAATTTGCCAGATTGGTTGGCAGCCAGGGTTTCCTGTTTGTGGAGCTGCCGTTGCGATTTCGAGTAAATGAAATGCGCGTAAAAACTTTAATTAAAATGGAAACCTTACAATTGCATTGTGGCTGTAGGGACAGCCAGACAGAGCGTCGCCGTCTGCCGACTGTCGTAGTCGCCAGTCGCCAGTCGCCAGTCGACATTTTAATTAAATTAAAAAATTCTCAATTCCCAGCTCCCAGCTCCCAGCCGGTGTTGGCAGTCTCAAGATCCGCAGACGGCTAATGGCCAGGTTAAAGCCTGTCGAACATTTCAACCGAGACGACGGTAATGGCGATGGCGGCCTTAATTAAATCAGAGCCAGTGATTTCAAAAGAAAATCAAATACACACACACCGCAAAGCTGAAACTGTCGCCGCAATCGAAGACGGGCAAGACAGTAATGAAAATCAATAATTCAGGCTAACAATGGGCCAACGTGGGAGCGGGCTTTAAAAGCCACAATAAGTAAGCCGGACCAGGCCATAAATAAAGCAAAGTATGAGGCAATAAGGCAATGGGGCAGCAAGAGGGCCGCCCTATGTTACTTAAGCCGTGCAGCTGTCGGCCTTTATTCTTTGTTGTTTGTGCTGCTGCTGTTGCTGTAGCTGTTGCTGTTGCTGCTGCTGCTGCTGCTGCTGTAGATGTTGCTGTTGCTGCTGTTGTTCTTCTGGGTACTGTTTCTTTGTGGCTGCCGCTGATACACTTAACAAAAAGTAGGAAAACAAATAACAGATGCCACTTTTTGCTGTATTCAATCGTTTCAAAGTTTCCTACAAAATCCCGAAGTATAGATAATTTTATATTAAAGTTTGTAAAGGATTCTTTAAGGATCTTTGTAATGCATACCTATGTAGTATAAGAATAGCATTCTTCTATTTGGAATCTGTATAAGCTTCAAATACCTTTATATTTTTGATTTTTAAATAATATTCCATACATATTATTTTAAACTTTAAAAATACACAAATATCTTTTTTAAAGATGCTTACTTTGATGATAAGTTATTAGGTTTACAATTTAATGTAAGTCTCTAATTACATTATTACAAGTTATTTACCTACAATTAAATTCTCTTAGTGCACACTGGCAATAAGAGTGGAATGGGCCAGAAAGTTGGCCCTGCCAGAAGCGGGCTGCAATCGATGGCGTGTCTATGACAGACAAGGAGCGGTTCAAAGGCGCTTTATAGCCGGTATTATAATTGGTACCCGTACCCCCGCAAAAGCCGAGAGCCACGTGGAAGCAACGCTCCACATTAAAGCCATTCAAGTACAAACGATTTAACTTTGTTTCCCTCGAATAAACAAGAACAGATAAAGTTGCGACCAGTTCCCAGAACCTGCAAGTGAAGCTGTTGTTGTTCGTCTGGTGTATTAAATAATTGAGCATATGAAAATGTAGCTGAGTGAATTCCTTGGTGCATTGGCTCGTCACACCCACACATACTCAGCCAGGAATACTATGTAGTGTAGTGCTATAAGCCTGCATTTGCTGCGAAAACTTTTCAGCAGGTTGTAAAGCACATTACATCTTGGGATAAGCAAAACAAATCTGCCCCCAAAAGCGAAAAGCAACATGAGCAGTGCATTAAAATGGCTCAAAACCCAAAAACAGCAGCAGCAGAAACCGTGTTCCTGTTTGGAGTCCTGAGAGTGCAAATAATTTTCTCCTGTACCTCAGTTTTCCCCCGGACAGCCTGACACATTGTTTCACACCTTGTGGCCCCCACAGAAAGAGTGCGAAAAATGTCCAAAAAAGAGGACGGCAGCGATGAAATGAAGTGCGGCTCGAATGACATGCAAACTTTTAACTTCCCCCGCCGCAGAACATGCACCCAGCCCTTTTGTTGCCTCCTGCAGTTGTCGAGTTACCAATAAAGTGTCTCTGAATGGAGTAAATTGACTCTGGCATGACAAACAGTTCCGAGTTCCGAGAATACCGGCCGTTGTGCCGCCCTGCCGCCATGCCGCCGCGGTTTTGTTCATCCATGAAATCGTTTGGCCGCTGCATGACTTGTACTATACACATACTATATATTGCTTCGAACAATAAAGAACGAAATGCCAGTTGTTTGTGCCCGTGTGCTCCTGTGGGCCTTTCTTCGAGTCAGTTACTTTTAGGGCCGCTTTATGTGCTCACATTAAGTCGAGTCCGTGTGAAGGAAAACAGAAGGTAGTTTGTTATATCGTTTGTGCTATAAGTCGACAAAAATAGAGCATGAATTTGAGTTCGAACACTAAGCAGCAGTTAATTGTCTAAGTTAAGCAACACAATGGCCCTTTATGGGAGAAGCCTTGAGTGACTTATGATTTTGACATGGTTAGAGCTTTATTAATTGATTTATATCTATATTGAATTCTTTTCCTATTTATACACCACTGAATTATATTTATTTTTAGAGTTTCTATTTAGCAATATTCGATTATAAAAGACTTCTTTTTAAAGACACATATTATAAAAGAGCTACATGAGGCACATGACCATTTAACAGTCATAAATTTATTAACCACGGCTATTTATTTTATTGTATTCCTGGACTCACCTATGGATATATAGAAAACAAATTGGTAAGTGATATCAGCCACTCAACCCACCTTTACCCTGATTAAACAGCTCGAAGCCGGAGCAAATATTATTGTGTGTAACTATAATTGTTTACATGGAGTACAACCAATAAAATACGCCGCACTGAATGCCGCCCATCGGCAGTTGGCCTGGCCTATACATATACTGCATATATGCTCGAACTCGGCTCACCTCGACGCGATGTTTGCCTTCGTTGGTAGCCCGCCAGGAGTCAGCCGGAGTTGTATCTGTGATTAATGGTTGGCCATATTTTTACACTGCCAGCAATTAGTGCAAACGAAATCAAATTTGAGCAGCGGTAATAAAAGCAAACTGGGCAGCAACGAGCCTTACATACATTTGGCTAATAATGGTGCTTAAGTGGATGTCAGGAGAGTACGGGGGAGAATAGAAAAGCCGGCACTGCCGCCACATAGTTGCCATTTTATTTATGACACTCGCTGGCAACGCCTACCAGCAGCGGGAGATAATAACACGGCAAACATTATTCTTGGCCAACTGGTCTCCAGGGCACAACTTGCCAACAGCAGTCGAGGAGCGTAAAGCGACGGCAGTGAAGGCGAAAGTGGAAACGGAATTGGATCTGGGCAGTGGAAGTGGAAATGGAATTGGCAGTGAAGCCGGCGGAAAGTGGCCAAATAATTATCTCAGTGCACAATCTTGGTGCTCAGCCAGGCCAAGATCTCTGCCTTGACTGGCCCACGGCCATGGAATCACAGCCACGGCTTGCTGACTTTCGGCTGTTGTTCTGTATTTACATGAGAATTATGCTGATTATGAGATTGCCCGTTCGGGACGCAAAAAGAAGGTGTGACTCCTGTGCAGGGAAACGCCCCGACATGTCGCAGCTTTAGGGCTCCCCGAAGATCGATTCGAGTCCCAGTGCTAAACGTGTCAAGGCCTCACCTCGCGTCGAGTTCCATTAGCAGTGGTAATTTTCCTAATTAGCTGATGAACCAACTGGCTACTAAACTGCTCTGCCTAGCAGCTAGTAGCACCCTCTAAGAGTTAAGCTGCTGCACTCGAGTGAAGCGCCACTTCGGACCCCTGAATTGGCACACGCATTAAATGCTACTCGAGCACATTGCTTATACGCCGTGTGAACCGAAATGGCTTTAAGCACATCGCTCATACGCCGCGTGTGAAGCGTAAAGCGCTTAAAGACCCATCCATATCCATTTCCAGCTACTGAGATAAATGATATACAACAGCCGAATAGTAGACGGCAATAAATCCAAAACGTAAACTACATAAATTAGAAATTTTCGTATTTATGCGACCGCTTTCCAGCCCATTGGCAATGGGAGTCACGTAGGCGACTTTACAACCGCAACTAGGCGAAACCTTTTGCTGATTACGACGTGACCAGCCAGGAGATGATGTTGGTCTATCGCGCTGTATAGTATGTGTGTGTGCGGCACATAAAATTATTTTAAATTATTTTTGATAATTGAATGAAATACAGAAAAACGTACAATGATTTAATGCCATATCTCAGGCCGCTTGCCAGTCGGAAGTCCTACGCTCTTTCGGTATTATCCGCGCCTGCGCCCAACCCAAGGAGAGCATCCGGCAAGGACTGGGGACGAGGGCCAGCAGCACGTGCACTTTGTTTACACAAAGTAATGAAATTTCAACAAACAAGCAGCTGGGAAATTGCCACGTCGTCTACGATGCGTGTGCGAAGGGATACGAAGCGATGGGTGATAGGGAGATGGGCAGAGGGGCAGAGGGGCCAAAGCCAACCGAAATTGCGCATAAATGCGGCTAATTGCATTAGGCAACAATGTTGCCAATAATCATTTGACAGACATCAAAGGAGCCGACAAGTTTTCCCACTCAAATTCGAATTCAATGCATATTGATGAGCTCAGCTCGAAGCGGGATAAGCGATAAGTGAGCTAATCCTCAAATGTAAAGGATAACTGGTGCACTGGGAGAAAGAATTTATGCTTGGGAAGTTCACGTAACAGTCTGAGAAGAAGTTAAGAAACAAATACTATTATAATACCCGTATTACCTATTACCTACCTATTTTTTAGTTGAGCTAGAAAATATTAGAGAAGATTTTTTACTTAAAACTCTTCCTAAATTTGTATTTTCGAAAAATATACTATTTTCACTTATAATTTGTTCACTTAATAATCAGGAAGTAAAGTTTATAACCAATTATCATTTACTATTCCCACTTACCACTATTTTTCCTCTGTGTGCTTTGCCCCACTGAAATCGGCGACTTGTAATGGCCATCCCGGTTCGAAATGGAGTGGAATGCCTAGCAGATATAACCTCGGATGCCATCAGCGGGATCTTTATGCATTTCATTTATCTAAACCCCGGCAACCTTGGCCGTTCAACTCAACTTACCTCGACATTTTATGAGCTGGAAGTTGGTTTCGCTTCGTGGCAGCATAAATTATACCTCATGCATTTGTTTGGCGAGGGGTTTTTTCGGTGGCCTTGAGTGCGGGAAATGCAAACTAGCATGTCGAAACAAAGAGCAGCTGCAGTTCAGCCAGCGGGAAAATCGAAAGAGCGGGAAAGCTCAAAGATGCAGCAAAGCTGCGGAGCCATCAGCAGCTGCAATTGCGGCCAAAAAACCAACAAGGTCAGTGGTAAACAGAAACGCAGAGAACCGAAAAGCTTTAAGGAACTTCAAGCAGAAAACTTCGGGTAATCGAAACTCACGGCTTAAATTCTAATTAAATTTCAATTTCGGGCATTGCCCAAAGTTATCTCAGACGAGGAAACTTTCCAGAATGCGGCCCCCGACAAAATACGTACAAAATACTTGTAATCCCAATTTGCATAAATATTTATGCTGATGGCCCTTAAATTGCTAGCCCTCACACCATTTGTGTTAATGCGTCTTAATCTTTAATGAGCCAAGTTTCGCGATTCGCGGTTCGGTTCCTGGGATTTCCCGTTGGATTTTTGGTCTGGGCTCGGCTTCACAGGCTGCGGGAGTACGTGGAGCCAGCCAGCATGACCTCCGTGGAAGGCCAAATGGCGGTGGAAGTGGTTTTTGCCATTGTGCACTACTTTGGCCAAATAGCAACGAGATGAGATCTAATTATAAAGATAAACTGTTATGCTTCCTGCCAACGCCCATCCACCACGCCCGTGTATGTGGCGAGCATTCAAATGGGCTAACAAATCTCCGTTCCAGCAGATGCCAAGATGCTGGCCAAATAAATTCCAATGTGTTTGGAATCTCAAATCGGACAGAATTGTGTTTATTTTGTATTCTCTAAACTGGCATATCAATATTCTTCCTCTCCGTGCCTGCTTTATGCCAAGCCCACTTTACAGAATTATTCAAGGGGATAGCTGTCAATCAACGAATTCCACATGGAGTCTTTAGTCCATAAACATAGGCTGCCTCGTTTTACAAACTGGCAGGACTCAACACCATTCATAAATACATAAATTCGACATAGCAATTTTCTGTGCAATGCAAAATAAGAAATTTATAACTGGCTTTGGAATGCAAACTGAAAGCTTTGGCAACATGAAGTTGGGCTTTACCGTTTAACGAGAAATAAATAAAATTTCTAAATATTTTCAGACTTTTGGGGATTGTTAAGGAAGAGTTTGTTTAAATTTCCTTTTTCACAAATTTCCTCAAAATCATCCTGTTACTTTCCTGAAGCACCTCTGAGATGAATTCTTTTCCTAAAATTAAATTAAAGTATAATTAAATGGTCCAGAATGTCCTGCTAAATCCACACGGACCAACTGGCCCTCCGGTATCCACTGTTCCATTGCTGACAGCGAAATCCACACGAAAGATAACAAAGCAACTCCAACTCGTACTCCCTCTACTCACTCCCTGGGCTGCTCGCTACTTATTTTAATTGCTCAACATTTTTCACCAACTTTTTTTGTGGCACGCACACTCGGGTGAGTGTGGAAATAATATCGAATGCTTTTAGGGGCATTCGCAGCTCGCCGCTTAATCGACTGATTTAGAAGTTTATTGCATTCCGGCATCTTTCGCGGAGCGGCATTTGGGGAAATGGAGCAGGCCACGAAGGTATTTAAGCGCACTGCGTGCTCCGTGATGGGAGCTCCCCCACCACACCGTTGGCCTCTCGTACGGAGTCTCCAGTCGCCGGCAATATAAATGGACTTCCGTGCATAAAGCGGATAATGCCGGGACGAACGCCAGACAAAGCGGCACTTCAAACTGTGCTTGAATTTATTGGCCTGCATTTAAATGGCCGGCAATTGCAAACGCCTTGCTGCGACTCAATTCCAACATAAATGCACTCAACAAAAGTGTGACGGGTTTTTAAAAAACAAGAAATGGGCGTGTCTATACCAATTATTGCTTCTAATTGAAATGTAGTTAAGAGAGCACGCCAATGAATGCAATATTCTAATTGAAATCCTTTTTAACAGTTGTATATTGCATTTAATCACGAAACTATGAAGAAAATCAGTCCAATTACCAGAATTTAATTCTTAACTTTAAATTCAGCAGATGAAGCAAGTGTTTAAAGCAAAAACAAAATACTAATATAATATAATTTAATAGTAATATGAATTATATTCATTATATAACATAATTTAAAAAGCAATATAATTATAATATTGTTCTAAGCACTATAAGGTTTAACTATTCAACCTATTATGAACAACTAATTAAATTCATTTTAGATGAACAACAACTGGAAATCTTACCTATCTGAATTGCATAAAAAATAAAAAAGATATGACACCTCTTAAAAAAACAGCATATCTCATTCTGTGTTTCATAAAATGAAAGCAATAAAATTTATCATAAGATTATGTTATCTCTTTTAAATTCATATATGTATATGCAAAACTTATACTTTTTATTAGTTTAGTTTAGATAGTTTCTCCCAGTGCATGGAAGTAATCTCCACGCAAACAGCTACGCAAAACGCTCGCCACAAATTTGCGGCAACTGGTAGCTGACGATGGCAAGGCTGCTGTTGAACGCTGTTGTCCTTGACCATCGCATGAATAATTGCGCAGGAGCCGGGGATTGGCCGTTGTCCTTGCGACAATGCGTATAATTAAGCAAAACCGCAAAAATCGCACAATTTATGCAGCAGGCGCAGCATATTAATGGCTGCTTATTGAGACGACAACATGGAATGTAACGAAATTTGCATTAAAACTGATTTATGCATTTGTCGTTGCGGTCGTTATTGCCGCTGTTCTGTTATGTTCTGTTCTGCTGTGATCTCTACTGTGACTTCGTCCTGCCGGCTGATGCTGCGACACAGCACATAAGAAATTTACATAAATTTCCCGCAGCCAAATGGCACTTTTATTATGTACTTCCTTCGGTGGGGCAACAAAGCGGCGTCGTAAAGCTTGAAGGGAGTTGTGTTTGCCCAGAAAACGGTTCATTTTAACAACACAGCTGTTTTAAAACATAATTTGATCATCTTGGCAGGTAATTACTCAGCGAAGAACTTCAATTAATGTTTTTGATTAACCCTAAAAAGTGGAGAAAGACAAGGGGTCTTAACGAAAGCCAATTTCATAAATATTTGTATACAATACTTAGAATATATTTGCAAAAATTTGTTTTTTAACTGGAAGCTATAAAATTTGTCTTTATAATCATAACTCGTTTAAATATTTAAAGTACCTTTTTAAGATTTAATGTAGCTTAAAAACATTTTAGATTAATTTTTAAAAGGAAGATCTAATCCCAACTGCTTTAAAATCCCAAACCAGGAACACAAATGCATTGAGCAACGATGCTTAAAAAGTGTCTAAAGACTTTAATTTAATTAATTGAAATCATTTCTAATTAATAATATTAAAATGAGTCAATTACCTAAATGAAACGATTACAAACTATTTTCGTTTTTTCCTTTAAAAAAAAAAACCATAAATATTAATTTTCTTGCTAAATTTATTTTTGTTGATGACAGGAGGCTCGAATAATAATTGTAATTTATGTCCAAACAATTAATTCACAGCTGACTCAATTTTTTTGCCTTCTGACCCACACACCTTGGTCGAGCTATTTAGCCACAATTATTTCCACAAAGGTAATGACACCGCAATCGTTATGCAACCCAAGAGCTCGCCATTAAATTCAATTTCCGCGCCAGCATTTAACTTTAATGTGGGCTCTCATGCACATTAACGGCTGTATTGAATGCTTATCGGGCGGTGAAATTAAATTCTTTTTCATAATTATTATTTATTATAATTTCCGCAGCCACTCCACTCACGTGTAGAAGCTGCGGGACTCATTCAATTTTTAATGTTTCCGAAATGTAATTAACTCTGGAGCGGAACAGCAGCTGGCCCCGAGCAGATTGCTGGAGAAGAGCTGCCAAGTTTGCTTAAACAATGTTTAGGTGAACATTGAAAGCTCGTTGGCTGGCATCAATATTGCATGGACATTGCCATCGATGGGGCACTGATGGCACTTTAACGTTGAGTCTTGACCGGTGGAGCACACGGGGCGTATGATTGTTTTTCCGTGTCAACAGAACGTGTCTCTGCACTAGCTTTCCTTTCGCCCTTACCCCAATTCCCTTTCGCTTTTCCTGCTCCAGCTATTTCCCCCCATTTCTCTCGTGTAACCTGTTAATGGCTTTAATGCGCTTACACGACATCAGCCATGTTGTGCGCTCGCATTATGAGTCGTTGCTGAAATGCCAGTTCTCCGAGCGCCAAGAGCACGGCAGCTTCATTAGCTTTAAGGCCCATTAAAGCATTCATCTGGGTAATGGAGTACCTTCAGCTCATAAAGCATTCATTGGCCAAACAAAAACGGGTCCAAAAAAGAAGTGGAACGTGAAAACGTGTAGCGAAAACGAAGAAAAACTTGTAAGTGGCCCAAAGAAAAAACAGATGCAAATTGCAAATTCGAAATTTAATTTCGTTTGCAAACAAAGAACCCCATTGTATTTGCAGTAAACATGAAATCGCGAGAGATTCTGGGCATTGCATAAGCTGATTAGTTCCTCAGAAATATATATACAGAAGCCCGGAGAATAAAGCTTTTTAAAGTTATTTTATTCAACGGAGAGGCCACATACACTAACGTCACTAGAGATTTTCAGCATTACAAAGGCCGATGATCAGTCATCATCAATATCTTCTTGGTACCGATAATAGGGTCCCGCTTTCTTCGGCTCCGGCAGATAGCCAAAGTGAGTACGCAGGAACTCCAGGCTTAAGAACAGCAGGACCGTATGCGGCAGGAGTCGGGCGAAGGATGGAACGACTCCTTTGTAGAAGGCCAGCGGTCCCTCCTTTAAGGTCTTGAGGAACACATCCGACAATCCAGAGTATTGGCCGGGTCCGGCGTTCATGCGCCGAGTCTTTAACACATCCAGGGGCTGTGTGAATGCCGTGGCAGCCGTAGCCGATATTATCGAGGCGGTGATGTATGTGCCCATATTCTGCGGCATGCCGAGGCCCACCAGAATGTCCTTGCTCTGCTCGTAGAAGGCGATCTGGCCCACGGTCATGCCCATGCCGCGCAAGGCAGTCATGGAGGAGCCGTTGTACAGGGTGCGCCAGCCTTCCTCGCAACAGATGCGCACCAGCCCGTCGATGGCGTGCTTGTAGCTGTCGAAGTATAAATATTGTAATAATTAATATCCTCCAATGAAAACTAAATTGTTAAATATTTACTTGCGTCTCTCAGCTGGGGGCAATTTTACGTCGTTCTGCAGGCGGACATTGACCAGATCCGCTGGTGCACCCACATAACCACCGAGACCACCGGCCACCGCCGCCAGAGCGGTCTTCCGCTGCATGGTGCTGGCGTCAAACATATCGGAGCCCACCTGGTAGATTCCAAAGCGGGACAGCGTGTACGTGTACTGTCGCATCATGGAGGCCGAGATGCCATTGTACATGGCCAGGACGCCCTGCTCCTTGACGATCTTGCGCGCGGTGGCGAACATTGATAACTTCTCCGCCTGAGTCTGAATGAGCACCTTCATCAAATCCAGCGGATGGGTAATCATGGCAGCCATAGAGCTGGCCACGCCGCCGAAGTACCAACGCGCAATGCGGCGCTGATTGTAGGACATAAAAGCTGGTCTTCTGAGTGCCATTTTTGAAGACTTTTAAATATAACGTTTCCACGCAATAATTTTGGGGAAAAAATAAATTGGTTAAGTGATGAAATAAGTGAATGCTACTCTAGTGTTGTACTTGTATTGAATTCTTAAACATAACACAAAACAGACTTGAAAATATTAGCATAGGTAGTGCGATAAATTTTGGAATTTTGAAGCAGTAATTATTTTGAGGTTCAATCCTTTAACGCGTATCATATGTAGTAGAAGGTTGGCCTGCCCTCGGACATATCCTGGAAAGGTAAACACCTTAGAAGTAGTTAATGCATAAAGGTTGCTAAAAAGGACTTACACCCATAAAGTACAGCAAGGGGATACCAACAAGGGCTCCACCGACAATTATAAAGTTTAGTACCCTTTTCTTCAATAGCTCGTTTTCAGTACGAAAGTATAACAACACAGGAATGGCGGCCACAATGAGTAAAACATTAAACAAAAGCACAAGAAATACAGCGCTTGGCGTGCATTTTGCAGATTTATCCTTGTGACATGAGCTCCCGTCATCTACAAGAAAGCATGCCTTAGGTAAGTTCTTTTTCGTATTTGTATTTACCTGAATCAATCTGTATGGCGGTTCCTGGCGGCACCTCATTGTCTTGATCACCGTCCCCCATTTTGTGAGACAACACCATTTCTTGTTGCTTTTCTTGAGCCATATTTGGGAATGTTCAGGTGGGTTAGACTTGATTGTGACGTTTAATTTTGTACTGTCATTGATAATAAATACTTTACTCGCAAAACCAAAAATAAAGTTATCGATTTATATTGTTATATCAGTAAAAATGCAAGTTCTGTCACTTCTAAAAATTGGAAAGCTACAGTAGAGTGTGAAGAAGCCCGGAAACCGAAGTCTTATGGGAGAAATATAGGTATGCGGCCATGTTCCTTTTAATTCTCTTTTCTCGTTTTTTTAGAAATTATGAAATTCTTAAATTACACAGAGCGAAAGGTAGTCGAAAATATTGGAAAATGTTGGTGGGAACATGTTGCGCAACATCTAAATAAAAACAAATGTTTCCAGGAACATGTTGAGCAACACCCATTAGTGCTGTCAGAACAAATGTGGATGTTGCACTAATTAAACATAAACAGAAATTTTATTGTTTATTTTCCGAAGTTGTTCTACAATTTTTAACTAGCTTTTATTGTTATTTATATAAATTTAATTATCCTATATTTTCTTTTAAAAAACCCCGCCGCGGGTACAAAGGGCCCTTCACGTAAGCAGCCCTTAAGAAAGATTTCCAACCCCCTTGCCTTGAAACTATTTCAACAAAGCAAGGACTTTTTCAGCTGCAAAATAAAACAGTGACTACTCGAGAGCGTTTTCTTGTCACATTATTCACACCTGATTAGCCAAAAACTGCCGCTCACTTCCGGCCAAGAGGAAGCCCAACACAAAGGGAAACAAAACGAGCTTGGCACGCAACAAAGGCCTCAGAGAAACGCCTCAATCACGCACCTTTGATTATGCTAATGGATCCGAAGCTCTGTTGTTTCATAAATATTTTGACAGCTCAGGCACCGGAAACGGGCGCTTGAAATTGTCCACAAGTGCCTGTATTTTAATTGGTCATTTGGTTTTGACAGCTGGCAGCCGGCACTCGACCGACCGCTCTCTAAACAGAATCCAACACGGGGCAGGCACCGACTGAATGGCCATTAAATAAATAAACCTGGGAGGGAAAGTTATTATTTGGCTGATACCGAAACACATAAAATCCATTGGCATGTCATGAAAGTTGAGCTAACGCTGGAGAAATTTATTGCAAAGCAGAGTTCGATATACACATTTTTGCGGAATGCAATATTGCCAGTTATTGCTTCAAAATCGAAATACTTTTCTCTCTAAAAAAAAAATGCATTTTGATATCACTGTCGTTTTGGCCATATGGGCAAAGTCTGTGCTCTGGATGAAGCTTAAACCGGCTAAATAATTTGGTTTTGGTTCGATGAGCAGGCAAATTGAATGACATTTTGTGCTATTTTCTGTTTATGCGTGCAGTTTAGGCCAGAATTCGAATAAAGTTGCCAATGAAATCACCGCTGATGATTGGATTTTAATTCCGGCGCAGATGGCAACTACATTTATTACCGACATTTCTGCCAAATTGTCGCATTGCGTTGCATTTGTTTATTTTTCAAGTAATTCTATTTTGCGGTTTGCTTAACGGAAATGCAAGTCCACGTTTATTATTTTACCATAATTGGTTTTAGCTGCGAAATGTCAAAAATAGAATTATCGGCTTGCTGGCACTGCCCTTTCCCAAATGAAAGTTAGTTAGGACAGAACTTTTAAATGCACGAAATCTTCATAAACTTTATTTTATTGTGGCCAAAACTACTCGAAAGGAGTTAAGCTTCAGTTTAGAAGTTGGCTAGTTAGTTGGCCAGTTCATTTGGTGCTGCAGCACTGGTCCTTGGGTCCATTCTTGCAAACGCAGTTGCAGTCCTTGTTGCAGGCACAATTGTCTCCGCACTTCTGGCCCGAGCACTGGCAGTCTGTGAATGGAGAACGCTTGTCAATTACTTGACTTACTGCTGCTGTTTGGTCTCACTTACTAGTTCCACAACCCTTGCAAACCATTTCGCTTGCTATATATCTCTCTGTGACTTTGTGACTTCGGTAGGACTTGCTAGCTTGTTTAGCTATTCAACTGTTGACCCATCGCAGTCCCTGCCCGCCCCATTTATACCAATTTAGATGGTCCCGGGCGAGTGCAAAATTGCACAAATCGAAAACAAATTTGTTTGCTTGACCCGACTTATCGCGTCGTGTGCAAGCCTCGAGCGAGTGCTTCGCAATTTATCAGACACCGGGCCTAAGAAATTTTTTGCGCACGCCATCTCGCTTTCCCTACTCGCTGCACACGCCTCGTATACGTAATGGTTTTATCAGCAGCGTTGCGTATACGCCGCGTTGGCTTGGCATGACTCACGTGCCAGCCCAGAAAAACGCAAAGAGAAGTAACAAAAAAACAAATCATAAATGTATGCTGGGCCTCTTTCTGGGAAAAAGACAAATCAGTTTATGTAGGCAGTTAAAAATGAAAAGTTCAATTAAAGATGGTATAAATGAAAGAAAAAGTGTTAACTGCACTCTCATTATGGTGTTTGTTGTATTATGTTAATTAAAACTCTGTAGAATTTCAAGTGGAGATTAATTTGCACAAATTAGATAAATTGTTAAAATATTATTATTTATGTAGTATAACAGGACAAAAGTCCATCAAAAGAGCAGAAGGTATATACTATATATATAGTGAATATAAGTGAATATATATAGCGAATTATAAAA